>CAJUYH010001748.1:0-45865 GCA_910591685.1 Galerucella tenella
AAAAAAAAAAAAAAAAAAAAGGGAAAACAAGAGTCAACTGTGAGTTACAAAACTTGACGAATAAATGATATAAATTATTTATATATATAAATTTATTATACCATTTATTTTTTATAATAACTATTTGTCACTGTGTAGGAAAATTATTGGTTTTTCAAACTATACGTATAACTGCGCATGTACAATTTCATTCTTTACCTTAACTAGTCTACACAGTATATTTGAATGGCGTAAGAGATTCAGGGAAGATGAAAGCTCAGGAAATTCTTGTGTAAGACACTTGGAAAATGTAGAGAGGGGAAATAACGGGAAAAGTGGGCTCCAACAGTACCACTTTGATGAAGTAGCATTGCATTGCAATTTCTCATGACACTTGAGACATAACTTGAGAATAATATAATTAGTTTGATGAATTAAATCGTGGGTGCACAAACTATTGTTCATATAATTCAATTTTTTATTATATTCTATTTATTTAATTGCCACTATTGAAAAAAATATTAAATCAAACAATTATTAATTGTTTATATTGTTTTATTTATTTGTGTGTTTGTTTTCAGTATCGCCAGAAAGTATTATTGTTCCAATTGTCTCGTGTATACTTGGATTCCCACTGTTGGCTTTATTGGTAATTTGTTGTTTGAGAAGACGTGCAAAAATGGCACGTGAACGTGCAAGAAGAAGAAATTGTGATTTGGATCATGGGGCATTGAATCTCGTTCGATTCAGTCCAATTCATCGATTAGGTAAAGTAATTAAACACAAATATGTACACGTTATTTCTATTTCATATTATTTCTTTCATTTATTTCCACATTCATAGAAATTTATTCAAATTGAAAACATTTCATCTACGCAATATTTTTGTTTCACTGGATAAAACAAATACGATTCTTTTAATTAAAAAATAACCCAATTTTATCTGTTTTAATTTCATTTTTTTATTTTATAATTGGCGTACGTAAAATTTCATAGAAAAAATAGGAAATATTATATGAATAGATATATATGTATATATATGTGTGTGTGTACGTTATTGAAGTCAGTGACATGAGTGGAATGAAAATTTATTGTGGAGTATACACTTAAATTTGACAGAGCGCGAAAAAAAAAAAAAAAAATACGCAAACATATACATAGACAAATCGATATGTTCATGGATCATACGGATGATGTGAATGTAGTGTGCAGATAGGGGAGAAGATAAATATGTATATGTATATCTAAATGTTATCGTGAATCGTAGATGAATGAGGGGAAAGTGCGAGACAATGCAGTGAAATAATATATACATATATGTATAAATAAAAAAAAATTTGTAGGAAGCAAAGGGGCTAAAGAGTATAAAGGTAGAAACGAGATTGAAGAGAGACTCTGAAGAGACAGATATTCACTGAAGAGGGGAATAGAGAAAAAAAAAACACAAATATACAGGAGAAAGAAGAGAAAGGAAAAAAAAAGGGAAAAGAAAATGAAGACGAAAACGATGAAAAAAGCAGAAAAACTGCATATGCTCGGAACAGATACGAGGTCATATTTTTTTTTCTCTTGGGGCCCCTCTAACATGCGAGATTTATGTTTGCAGGTCGACTTGAACGATAAAAGAGAAATAAAGAAAAAATAATAATAATAATAATAATAATAATAATAAAACACAGGATACGATATTGGCATTTTTTTTTTTTTCGATCAAAAAAATGTGCTATAAATTTGATTACAAATTGGACGAAATGTTTGTTGATAATGTAACATTAATTATGTATATAATTGGTTGGTTATATTAATTGTGTTTATATAGCTGGTATTGAAAGAACACAGAGGGCAGTAACATTTAAAAGTGAACGGAATTCACGTGCATTTCCAACATTAGAATTGGATACTGTTGTTGAGGAGCGTTCGGATCCGGAACAAAGCACAACAATGGATTTGAGCAGTCCAGACTAGCATTTGGCCCCGGTGCCATCACGGTAAAACGATAACAATAAAAAGTAGAAACAATAACAATAAAAATAAATATAAATAGCGACGTGTTCAATCGTGAATTCAATTACTTATTTTTTGCTAAGATCAATTGTAAACTTTCACTGTAAAATAATGAAGAAATATGCCATTTTGAATTATAATAAAGTGATAAACCATATTTTTTTTATCGGGTAAATTCGCAACTCAGCTGTTGATAAAAATTATTCAGGCGCTTATGTATCAAGTGGAATTAATTTTTTTTCTTTGCAATTTGCATTTAGGTCACCGAGAGGTTCAAAAGTATTGACTGTACCACCGCCAGTTGATCACAGTCCTCTGTGGACAACATTGACTCATGCTAATGCAGGATCATCAGAAACAATCGATGATGATACCACCTAGCATACGGAGAACGGGGACACAAATTTTATTGGTGCCCTCGTTATCGAACTGCCAATTATTTACTGACCCACGTAATATGGAATTGATATAATTCCAGTAGCAAATCACTTTAATGTCAATTGATCCAATTATTATGTGTATATAAGCATTATTAAATATACATTCATACATGCATATTTAAAAATAATATATTATTTATCAATGTAATATATATGAATCATATCATAGAGAATTATTGAGAAAAGAGTGTGCGTGAAAATAAAAAGTTATTAGCATGTGAACAATCTAATGTGCGGGTAAACCAGTTGCTGAAAAAGAGATGAAATTCTTGAAATTGCAGCTGATAAAATATTAGAAGAATAATCATAGTTATACACAATTGATTGTAATAATGAGGATAATTTTATGGAATTGCGATTGAATTAATTGATGCGATTGTCAAGTGAACGAAAGTTGATGAATTAAAACAATTTTATACCGAAATATTTACTGGCACCAAAAACATTAACACTAAATGAATAAATAAATCTTGAGCTTGCACAGCTGCCGAAAATAATGAAAAAAATCATGAATAATATTTCAAAATATATTGATAAATGAGTAATATATACGACTGTATAAATAAATTGAATTGTTAACAATATATTAATAAAGCGCTCGTATATATATATATATATATATATATAATATATAAAAATCATGTAAAAAGTAAACAGAAATAAAATATATTAGAAATAAGAATGTAAACCAAAAAAAATATTCCCGCAATTTTGTTTTTGTAAATAATTAAAGATATTTTTTAATTATATTAATATATATGTTTGTGGTGATGTTTATTGAATTATTTACAACAAACAAAAATAATAATTATTTATACACTTAAGATATTTATATAAATCAAAAATATTATTTATTTATATTTTTTATGATATATCATTTAAAATCCCGGTATAATTCGTCCCTTTTTCGCAGATTTTTTCAATTTATTATTTTTCTTATCCTTCTTCCTTGCCATAATATTATCTTGGCGTTTTTTCTGTCTCTCTTGCTTTCCTTTCTCTACGCTCAAAATTCGGGATTCCCATTTTTTAGCACTACGTTTTTTCTGTTGCTCGTCGCGTTTTATTGTACGTTTCAATAAATCAACATCGTCTTTGACCTATCATAGATATAATAATGATAATTATAATTATTTAAGTGAAGCCTGAATAGGAAAAAATAATGGATAACAATCGATCGGTTAGTTACCTTTGCACCACTCGCTTTGGCCAAAGCATTTTTCCATACTTCTTTCTCTTTCAATTCATTCGCTTTATCCTTTTCACCTGATTCTACCAAAGTCTTAATTTTTTCCTTTTTCTCTTTCAATTGTTGTAAAACTTTTTTCGGATCACTTTCCACTTTGAGCGGTTTCTTTTTCGTACCAATCTCCGAAAAATCAAATTTACTAAATACCATATTACCATCTGAATTAAATACCGGTTTAGCTCGTGAAACTTTTGGCAATTCAACTTCCTCCTCATTTTTTATCAGTAAATTTGAATCGCTATTTTCACCATTTACCGCCTCGTTATTTTTAATAAATTTCTTTTGCATCAGCCTCACTTCACGTTTAGACTTTTTCTTTAAACGATTCTTCAATCCTTTTTTTAATTGTTTTTGTTTATAAGTCAATTTTTTTTGTCCCTTCAGTTCATTCAATTTTTCGTGAAGTTCTTCAAACGTTTGTGCACGCTTTATTTTACCATTATTTGTAAATAATCTCGCTAGAAAGCAATTATTTATATTTAAATTGAAACTAATAATAGAAAAAAAAATTTCTCAAAGCCCCAATTTATATACATATTATTACATATTTATTTTTTACCTTTATGTGATTGTGGATTTTTTTCGTCGATGAATTCTCCATCAATATCCTCTTTAATAAACAGAAATCAAGAAAATACAATTTAATAAATTCATTCCCTTTCATTTTGCGAATTTCTAACATATATTTTTTCAGGTTATGTTTTGTTACAAAAAAATATCCAACATACCTAATTCCGTCATAGGCAAAGGCATTCTTGAAAATAAATCACTTATAAATTTATTCTCCACCTGAAGAGTCTCTTTTGTCAACTTCATATTAAATTTATTACTCATTTTCAATTGCATATTTATTTGTGTTTTAATAATATATCTCACGTGTTCGCACTCGTATAAAGACACAAAATTTAAATGTATATAAACACGGTCAACATATATATATATATATATATATATATATATATGTCGAGGATTCCAGTTGTACCACACAAAAGAAAAACAAGTGTGTAGTACCAAATACTGCCGCATAAAATCTTTGGAATTCGTTCGCTCACAATTGACTTTAAATTTCCCGCCACAATACACAGCCAAAATGTCGACCAACATTAAAAATGGCGACTATTGTCAATATTTGACACAAATTACAAACAAGAGAAAACGTCAGAGATATACATTTATATATACCAAATAAATATAAACAACAATCGTAACAATTGAAAAATTAAGGAGACAATTGGATAAGAAAATTAATTCATTGTCATTGACAATGAAGCCACAAATGGTGGAACAAAAACTAATTTCCGGTGGAACTGGTGAAGCTGACGAATGTTTATTTCATTATTTACATGCAGAATTGGTGAATTATGTTCTAACCAAAAGTACCAATAACAAAGTAAATTATTTTTTTATTTTGCTAAACTAACATTACTATCATATTGAAAATGTGATCTGTTTTCATTGTCATTAATTGTGTGAATATTCATAGGAAGGTGAGGAAAATTTGACACAATTAGAGTGGATGGGTTTTGGTGTTGGTTATCGTGTAATCGAACGTTTAACACGCGAACGGGCGCGTTTCAAAGACGAATTGGATATGATAAAATTTATCTGCACAGATTTTTGGTCATCATTATATCAAAAACCAATAGATAACCTCAAAACAAATCATCATGGAACATATGTATTGCAGGACAATGAATTTCGTTTATTAAAGAATTTAGGTGCCAATAATAGCAAACAATATTTAACAGACAGTCCAAAATTATTGGCATTTACGTGTGGCCTATTACGTGGAAGTTTGGCGAATTTGGGGATTGTTAGTATTGTTAGAGCTGAAGTATCAGCACTGCCAACATGCAAATTTCACGTTGAAGTAAAACCAATATAATAAAGTTAAATATATCTCTCCATTGTTATTTGTATATTTATTAATCATAAAAAAATGAATTAATTTCAATATCCAGTATAGTAATCCATTCATAAATGTTTCCATCTTTTACATATTTAAAAAAAGTGATTACAAAATGTATCGTTGATAAATGGAAAAATATAATTTAAAGAGCAAAAATTAGATCAATTAGTTGATTGAACAGTTCCCTGTTTTTGGCTAAGTGATACATCTGTAATGTGTTTCTACGAGACACTTTGAAACCACTAATTGGCTTACGTGTAATAGCCCAGTCAAGATAGACATTTCAATTTGCATTAATTCACAAGCTATATTATTGCAGAGGTCTTAGGTATATCATTATAAATAATATGTAAAAATGGTAATCATGCAATTATCTACAAAAATTATTCTCATACTTTTTTTGCTACAAATCACCATTCCTGAGATGTAGTGATTCTAAAAATTGAAGAAGTCGTATTATTCAAAATAAGCACACATTTCCACCCCACCCGTGAGGTTTTGTACTTAGTGTATTTTTTTTAACGTGGTTTCGCCAGTAAGTCCATTTCACGATCTATTATGTTGAATTTTTGTTGAACAATAAGATTTTAACTGAAAAATGATACTCTAAAAAAATACTGTTCTGAATGATACTGCTTAAATCCAACTTTAACAGTCAAAACTTATTCGCATTCTTCTCTTACTTCTTGCTAAATATTAAGTCCTCATTAACATCATGCAAATCGTCATTTGTTGCAGTCAATTCAATTTCGAAGCAAGACTGGCTTTGATAATGCATATTGATAAACAATATAATCCCACTTTTTTACGGCCGCATTTTGCATCACAATCTTCAATCAAAATAAATATCTCCACTTATTTCAAAACATCTGACGATGTACCTTCGATCTTAAATGACTTTTTTTGCACATATCAGATCGATTGCGACTTTCCACATATTACTCATAATGGTGTACTTAAGACCTCTACAATAACTCAGATTGTTGAGAATTAATGCAAACCTATCCTTTTTTTATATCTATTTTGACAGGCCTAGAAACGAACATGTTTGCATGTGGCCGCATTGCGATCGAACTATCGGCTGTTCAATTGGCATCACTGATTGAACTGTCAATTAATTTCATTACAGATTCTTGTGTCGCGAAACCAAGATATTCATTATTCTTTTTCGAATTAATAATCACAATAAATGGCTGTTTTTCGAGTAATTTAGCGATTGTACCAAGTTTAACATCATTTGACAATTGTAAAAATTCGGTGACAATAGTTTTATCAGCCGGATCGGATAACTTAACACTACCATTGATTAATCCACTTCTAATCGATTGCAAATTGATATAGCCTAGCATTCTATTGTCATCAACCGCATCAAAAATAGGAATCACATTGATAATATTATAATTATTGCTCAATAATTCCATTGCGTCTTTGCAAGTTGCGTCATTTTTTAATTTACTTGGTTTAATCAATTGTAGATCCAATACCGGAATATTCCACCATGATTCACATCCCATTGGTGGCTTCGGATTCTGCATAAACCAAGAATAAGTCCATTCATTTAATTAATACATTATCACACATTGCGGAAACGGAACTGATAATAATGATAAATAATTTAATATCTGACTGTAGGATATGACCAGTGCATAGAGCAGATTGCAATTTATCCTTTGTGGATATGATAGCGAATGCTAATTTTAATTTTAATTTAATTACCATATAACCGCGCGCAGTCATCCAATGGTCGGAAACAAATTTCGTCATATAATTCCTGATGCCATCTGGCAGTAGAACAACAATGCGATGATTTTCATCGAGCGTTTTTCCCAATTTAATTGCGGATACCACGGCCGAACCGCTGCTACCACCGCACAATAATCCTTCCTCTTTAATTAATTGTCGCGCTATCTCAAACGACTCCGCATCATCGCATTTAACCCATTCATCGATTACATCACGATCCAGTACTGTTGGTATGAAGTCATATCTTGATAAAAATAGAAGAAATATAAATAATGCAAGCATAATAATATTTATGTGATAACAAAAATAATAATTTACATGAATAAATAGTGAGTTAAACAGCAATATTTTCTCGTTTTTTTTTTTTTGCATTCACTTTCTCAAACTTACCCAACGCCTTCGACGTCGTAAAATGTCTTATGCGTTTCATTTATTTCATGCGGTTGTGCTAAAATGCTGCCAACCGGATCTACAGCAATTATTTTGCATTTTGGTATTAATTCACGCAATCTTCGGCCAATGCCGGAAATAGTACCGCCTGTACCTGCGCCGCCAACAAAATAATCAAATTTCCCATTCATTTGTTGTACAATTTCCTCCGCCGTTTGATCATAATGCGCCAATGGATTTCCCAAATTTATATATTGATTTAAAATGATTGAATTTGGTATTTGACGCTGCAATTTCTCCGCTGTTTTTATATGTCCCTCTTCACTGTCCCAAGCTGCTTCGGTTGGTGTACGAATTATTTCCGCGCCAAGCGCTTGTAATGTAAATAATTTTTCATTTGACATTTTTTTCGGCATCACAATTATACAACGATAGCCACGTACAGCAGCAACCATTGCCAAACCAATTCCTGTATTTCCACTTGTTGGTTCAATTATTGTTGAGCCATTTGTTAATAAACCTTTGTCTTCGGCGTCTTGAATCATTCGATAAGCGATTCGATCTTTAACTGAGCCGCCAGGATTTAAAAATTCACATTTTGCGTCTGAAATGATGAAAAAAAAATAAATATTATTCATATATATATATCGATTTATTTATTTTTATTGCTTTTTTTTTCTTACAAATTTCACATTTTAATCCATGTATTTTCGAGATTTTGTTCAGTCTTACAAGCGGAGTTTGACCAATCGCTTCAAGAATATTTGGCAAACATTTCTTCCGATCATTTTGTCTTTCAAATACAAAAACAAAATTAAACAACAATAATTAATAATTGCATTTTAATTAATTATAATTAATGTTGATTGGTATTTAATGAAATATACTCACGTATTACGACGTGCATGTGGATTTACTCCGTTTGGTGTCCACTTGCAAAGACTTGGAGCATTGGCGGGTTTACTTTCCATATTTAATACTGGCAAATTGGACAATTATAATCAAAATGATATATAGAAAATATTTTTATAATATCATTAAAATAACGAATAAAAATTTATGAAATTGCGCACAATGACAGTATAAATGTTGATGAAGCAGATTGCTATTGACACGTATTAAAAGTGTAAATTACTAAAATGATGATACGAATCTGCGCGTCGTTGCGATACTGATTGTATTTTACGCAGTCATATATAGTTGTGATCAATGTAGACAATGAATAGTAGTTGTTTTACTATGTAAAAAAAAAATCTAATTTGCAATGAAAATTATCAAAGCCGGTAATGCAGTGAAATATGTGAACATATGTAAATACACCAAGAATATGAATACGCATGTAAACACAAAAAAAAATGATGTAATCTAGGATACATACATCGTACATCAACGCCATCTTTGTAAAACAACTCATTCGCGAAAAGAATTATGTAGTCATATAACTAGATGTAAGGCCCTCTATGGACGTATACTCCAACGTTAGTTCAATCGAACAAACCCCGCTATATTCAAACAGTACAAGGTACAGTATACATTTATAAAAGACTATTCAATATCAGATATATTTTTATTTATTTATTCAATATTCTATGTATACACAATGGATTTAACATTGAAATTATTTCTGAATGCATAACAAATTTTGTATGTATTCTTCATTATCAATAATCCATAACCTGCAATTAGATATTCTGCAAAAGTAATAAAAATCATTTTTATATTCATTGCAGGAATTCTTGACAATGTTTGCTGATAAAGGAAAAATGTTATTTTCTAATTGACCTTTACGCATGCAATGAAAGGATCTCCACCGTAGTTTGGAGGACACTCGCAATCAGCTTGATGTGGATACGAATAATAACAACGTGCGTTTGTTCCACACTTGGAATCTGCGACCTTTCCATTTCGATATTTGCATACATCGACACAACCTCCTTCATGGCACAGATCATAATGCTGACAATCATTATCAGCATTGCATGCTAATCAAATTGGAAAAGGAAGAGAATATAATAAATGGATTGAAAGCAAATAAATGGTGGGCGCAGAAGCCAATCAGTGTAAGTCAATCGTTCCGATAATTCCATTCTTTACTCTAAGTCATGCTCTGAACTCCAAACAGTCTTTTTATGTTTAGGTGTTCAGTTACGGTATCTTTCGATAAAAATCCAATTAGAAAATTTCCAGTGTTATTATTTTCTGATGACCGATATCATAAAAATGTAATTTATTTTATTTTTTGTACAATTGACTTACACTGATTGACTTCTGAACCCTCGAAACGTTGTAATGTGGCAAAATATAGTTCACATACGTCGTACAGGGTCTGGCATTGGTGTACATCCAGTGTAAGGATTGCCTGCGTAACGGTAATCACATACACAACCGGAAATGTGATTTTTAACCATATAGCATCCTGCATTGGCTCCACATCTATTACCTACTCGTTCTCCATTATGGAATAAGCATGCATCAAGACATTGGCCCCCATGACATACATCATCGTACGAACAATCATCATCAGTTGAGCATGCTAAGTTACAAAAAAATATTTTTGACACTTACTGAAGTAGGTAGAGAATTTATTAAATGAGATAATAGAGAATAATATTAAATATAGTATTTTTTCATTACAAACAGAAGAATATTGATCTTACTTGGTGGATCTCGATTCTATAACATAAAATCAATCAACATAAAAATATTAAAACTGTTAAATCTTCGTAATAAAATAATGAATTATATTATTGATGAATTTGGATTTATATTTACATTGGATCTAGCAGATGATGCAGCAAAGAGTGACACCGCTATTACAATGAATATAAATGTACCGTATAGCTTCATTGTGTATTCTTTACAATTGATATCAATCGAATATTTTTTCAATGCAAGCAAAGTCTTGACTGAAGAAGATTATGGTTGTCCATTGATTTTCGATATAGATTTTATAGCACATTGAAACGCCGCCGGCGATGTAATTATCAGGTTGGTCGAATTATCTTCAATAAAATTTACTGTGTCGATATAATATTGGTGAAAACGATTGTCATTGCCAAATCGAGACACAATATCACATTAAATGTCTCAACATAATATCTCAATCGAGCTAATTGCTCCCCAAATGAGAATTTAATTAACAGTTATAAAAGACCTGTTGAAATAATCAGCCGTTAAAATCACACGTTATTGCTATAATTAAATATTTGTGACTTATGTAATCATATGGAGGACTCGGAAGCCAATCGATATAAGTCACTTTCAACAAGAAATGAAATGAATTACGTTCATACCAAATCATGGAAAAAATGACAATACACGAAAATTTGGTGATTAAATTTTTATTCATAGATAATATAATTAATCATCTAATTGCATAAAAAAAAACCAAAACCAAAATAAATTTATCAATAGACACATAATAAACGCAATTTCGTAGAAGAATGGGCTTACACTAATTGCCTTCCCATATATAAGTGCCGAGTAAAATGAGATGAAGAGTAAACATATGGAAGACAAAAAAATATACAATACACGCGATTTTTGTTTCAATATGTAATGTGAAATTTTATTTACCAAATTAACAATATTATTTGTTAGTAACATGAAATAAATAAGAGAGGAAAGTAAATGTACAATATTCAATAAACCAAGAGAAAATGAAACGGAAGTAAATTAAAAATACTCTGAAACGTAGGTACATTATTGTTATTTCATAAACATTAATTATATATTCTTGTAATCATTTTTGACAATTGGTTTGTTATAAAACGAAAAAGTTGATTTGTATTTTACCATTGTGCAGTAGATTTCGTCGCTATAGATGGAACTTCAAGCAATAGGCTTGATGTGGAGGAGAATACATGCACTCTGCGCCCTCGTCACACTTGGGCTGGTCCACGTTTGCACTACCCAAACGAATATTGCATACATCTTTACAAACTCCTCGATAGCATCGTTCATGATCACCACATTCTTCATCATAATTGCAGTCTGAATAAAGTGAAAAAATGTTGAATAACATTCAAATTATATTCGTAATGAATAATTGATTATAAATAAATGATAAATTGATACGAAATTGTATTTACATACGTTTTTGACCGTGCACGCAACCGTCGTAAGGATCACCCACAAAACCGAAATCACATTTACAAATAGCAGCGTGTTCTCGAATCAGAGAGCAAGTTGCATGGATTCCACATTTGTTCTTTTTTTCCATTCCATTATCTGTACATGGGTCAACACAGCGGTTAGCTAAACACTCATCATCGTACGAACATTCATCACTCGTACTGCACGCTAAGTTAAAAAATATTTAACACAATTATTAATTGAAGCAGTGAATTATTTGATGGAGTAGGAAAGAATAAAATTGAATAAGAAATGTGTCTCTAGATGTAGAAATGAGAACGTGTAATTGCTCTTACATTTTCCATAGCGTAGATCCTACAACAAATTAATTATCAAATAATCAATACAATTACGTAGTGAATGTTGAATGTATATAATGAACACTAACTCATTATTTCATTGATGAATAATGTATTTATACTTACAAAACCATATTCTGAAGGGACGGCAGAGCAGAAAACGACTGCGATTACTATGAATATGCATATTCCGTAAATTTTCATCGTGTATGTTGTAATCGATGCGAATCGAAATACGTTGAAATATTGTCGAACTCGTCGACTGACAAAAAAATATAAATGTCCATCGAATTTATTGACATTTTTTATATGGTATATTTTACCGCCGCCAGCAATGTAATTAACACAATGTTATAATATATTGTGATAAAAGTAATTATAACGATACCATTTCGAAATTAATCAATATTATATAAGGGATGGGAAAATCATGTGTTACAATTATGAACTGATATTCGGTATAGAGATAATAAAATTCATTACTTCATATATCGTTAGTCTGTTTTATCGAACATCACGCGTGTCAAATTTCACAATTAATTTAAGATTTTTCAGTTAACAATCATTTGAATTTAATCAACCTCTACACCGGGACAGAAAATTTCATAATGCGTTTAGGAATATTATTGACATTGCCTATTTGGAATCCAATGAAGATTGGAAACAGTTAAACCGATTTACGATAATAAATTAAAGTAGACATCTCTTACACTGTTACATTCATTGCAAACAGTTGATTGGTTAGATTCCAACTGTTCCCAAGTGAAGGAATAGAAAGTTGCAACTACTATGAATAACAATGTCATTGATAAAAGCATACAAAAGTATATACAATATTCTTGATTTGCTTTCCAGTTTGTAAAGTAACATTTTATTTAAGAGATCAGGGTAATTATGAAAATATGTAGAAAGAAGAAGGCAGAAAATAAAATGTTAAGTTAAATTGAGTATGTTTTTCTATGATAAATCCTTTATCCAATATAATCAAAATTATAATACTTTATATACATCCAATTATTGAAATCGGAGCCACGACATCAGAAGTCCGTCCTGTCAAATTAGACATTCTGCAGAACAAACAAAAATAAATTATATATTCAATGCAAAAATTCCTCATATTTAGTTTGTTCATATCAATATTACATAGCTTGAATAATAATAAATGATAATAATAATAAATAAATCACATTTCAAATAAACTTTGCGTACGACTTTCACTATCAACCATCATTTATATGTATTTATTTCAACGCCTAGGAGAAGTAGACAGTGAGTTATCAAATGAAATAATCGAGAATAATATTATATGAAAAAATTTTCTTAATAAAAACAACTTCAAATAAGTCTTACATGTTGGAAAGCGCCGATACTATAACAGAAGTTCAATAAACGTGAAAATATATTAATTATTAGATATGAGTAATAAATTAGTGAATCAGTTTATGGAACTTGTGTTTCAATCTTTACGTCAATGACTTCTGCAGAAGAGAAGAAGCATAAAAACACTGTGATTACAATGAATATGAATGAAACCAATTCACAGACAATAAAATCGTAATTTTATGATTTCACCAGAACTGAATCTGTAACCATTCTGATACGATAAGATTATTTAATATAGACATATTCGAAATGGCGGTGACACTTTCAATTGTTTGGTGTTTCTGGAATAATTGCAATTAAAATGCAATGAAAATATATTTATTGTATAATAGGACCTTTATTTTTGACGATGATTTCACTTTACTTTATCATATATATATGAGCACTGATTTATTGTTAATGTTGTTAGCAATTAACCAATCGATTCATCCTTGATAGACGTTTTAATGACTCGGGTGATCATCATTTCCGGGATAAAATAATTTACAGCAATAATTACAGATAATGATTTTTTTATTTCATATACTCAAGATTTAATTGTGTTATTTACAGCAGATTATTCAACAGCGCATTCATACTTAAAATATGCACCATAGTATGGACAATCATCATCATGAGTGCATGCTAAATTGAAAAATTTCGGACAAAGTTTGAAACATTTTATTTTATAGAGATTAGTGTTGAATATGGTGATGGTAATAAAAGATAATAATAATAATATGATATAAGTCAGATCTGCAGTCAAATTTAATTACTTTTTGCAAGACCAGTAGCCTATAATAAAAAATATTGAAATTAATATGAAAATCCTGAACAATTCACATATATATGGTCACTTAATTCTCCGTGAAAAAGTCTGCATACGTCAATACATTTGTTGTTATGAAATGCTTTGTATACTGAGCAATCATTATCAACTTCGCAAACTCAACAACGGAATTATGAAATAATAATCAAGATAATTACAAGAATGTAACTAATGAATAAATACTCAAAAGGAAGATGAGAATGAAGAGAAATAATTAAGCAATTTTTTATGTAGATAGGAAAGATTAATGATATGCGAAATCAAGTTTATACGTACTTTTACTAAGTTCAGCATTCTGTAATGGAAAGTTATTCGCGATAATTACTTATGGTCATTGTATATATAACATACAATTATTACAAGTATTTACTTTTCATTATCATACGTAGTTTTTAAAAAATGTAATTTCAACTTTGAACAAAGATATAGCTATTTATAACTTTAAATTCCATTATATCAATCCTAATCGATGTAATATTTACGATTTATATGAAATAATTACGAAATATAGCAACAGCAAATTTCACAATCATCAACTTGGTGAAAATCTATAACCAATGAAAAATTATCTTAATTATCTTCGCACAACGTGAATATGGATTGCCTTCGTACGATGAGTAACAAATGCATTCGGCATTATGTGGTCGTACATCAATTCAATAGGCATTGATTCCACATTTATTGTAAACAAGGGATTCTTTATAGACTTGACACATGTCGACACAATCATGTTGAACAATCGTAATCAACGTTGCATGCTACATACATTCACAAAATGTTAGGTAGCATTAAAGACAATTCAATTAATATAGCATTAGAGAAGTGGAAATCACACGTTTATTTAATATAGTAATATTTGAAATAAAGATAACATTTTTGATTGTTTTGTTTTTCACAAATTAATTGTCACTGAAATAGCAATTGTGTCAACGATATTGAAATACAGTTTTCATATAGCGCTACCTTTGATATTGATGATGTATCGGTAAATTCCCACTTTGGTCCATGAGACAGCAGTATGTTATAGATAGAAATGTCATTTGTATTTAGACTTGTATTATATTACTATAGCGGATTTTTTCAAATAATCTTTTCCCACATACGAGAGACTAATGAATGCGTTATTACGATTTATAAGAGCATTTGTGTATTCATCCAATGTGCATCAATTCTTTATCATCAGCAGCAGGATAAAATAATTTATAGACAATAATTGCAGAGAATAATTCTTTTATTTCATATATTCGTGATTTATTCGCATGACAGCAGATTATCAGGTGAGTTTGATGATATCAAGAGTCCGTGAACTGGAATTAGGGATTCTGCGGGATAAAATAGGAATGAATTGTAGTCAATGTATGAAATCCTGATACTTCATTTGTCATAAAACGAAAACATAATATGTATTACCTTGGTACAAGCAGAATAAGGATCGCCACTGTGATCCTTATAACATGCACAGTCAGCCACATGCGGACTTTTATCATAACAATATGCGTTCATTCCACACTTATGGTCTACCAGTTTTCCGTCATGAATTCTGCATATGTCAGTACATTCCTTTTCAAAACATGTAGCATAGTATGGGCAATCAGCATTATTCCGGCATACTGTATTAAAACATTTCAGAAAACATGCAAAACAATAAATTAATTAATATCTCTATTGTTCAGAAAAACGGCTTTAAACATGGACATGTTCTCACATGTTCCTACCATCACCCATTCGTCCATCCTTTCATCTTTCTTTCACGTTCTGCTCTATAGTATCGCATTTTTATATGTACATACTTGTCATACATCCTCTGTAATTTGCGCATTGGGTAATATCAAATCTCTAATTACACAAAAAAATCAACCCCGGCAATTTTGATAATTTGCTATATTATTTTTTGCATTCCAACGATGCATAGAATCGAAAAAAAATTAATTGTATGTATAATTCAAGAAGAGAGAACCTCAGACTTTTCTATAAAATCTGATTTTTGTAATAGCTATCAACTTTTAAAAGTCCTCATTTGAAAATATTTCCTGAACATTATTAAATCCTATTAAGCATTTGAAATTGCAACAAATAAAAATATATATGATATTTTGCTTATTTTTACATTGATAAATAAATTTCATTGAAGATATACTAGTTTTACACAAGAATTCGTTCTCTTTAATTCGCAGCCCGTCAATTCGAATCTACATTCCAAAAAATATGTATGTCCGGTCCCTAAACTCCTCTCACCGACCTCATTCAAACCTAATTTCTACATATGGTTACTTAAACGCAACCACTCACACGGCGCACATCTAACAAAGTTGTTTATAAAGAAGTCCAATTTAATATTGAGTTTACTTACCTACTCCACGCTCACCAGTCTGTAACAAAAAATATTGAAATGAACATAACGTTTTCAAAGATTCAGCTACGAAAAAAAGTTGCTTTGTATTTGACCTTCTGGCATGCGGTGTACGGATCGCCTGTGTGCTTTGGAAGACATTCGCAAGTGCCAACATGAGGCTGAGAATGATAACAATGTGCGTTTCTTCCACATTTAGAAACCATTACATTTCCATTGTGAATTTTGCATACGTCAATACATTCGTCGTCAAAACATGTAGTGTGTTCTGGACAATCGGCATCACTTTTGCAAACTATATAACAAAATTATCAAATAATGACTATAATAACTATGAAAATATAATTAGTGAGTAATGGGTAAAAAATGAAATGAGCTTAAGTAGAATTAATTGTGGAATTTTGTATGGGTCTTAAAGCACGATCCAATACAAAATTATATTTTTTACTTACGTCGTCGAATTCCATCTTGCTATAACAAAAAAATATTTCAGATTAGAAGAGCTATCGAGAATGGTAAATTTACAATCACAGTATAGAGGTTTGTCGCGAATATTAATGCTAAATTTATGCTAATTTTCAATATCAATCATTTTGTCATAGCTGCCTCATTTCTAACATCAACTTTTAATTGTTTCAAGTATTTTTTCGAAATATTTTAATACATGAAAAGTAGGAGCATAGTTTCAAAACGAAATATCTCAATAAAGTATGTCAACAGCAAATTTCACGCGTCTAAACTTAGTGCGGTAGAATAAATGATATTAATTAATCAATATTACCTCTTCACAATGTGAGTATGGATTGCCGTAATGAAATGAATAACAACGGCAACTAGCTTTATGCGGTCCAGTTTCAACACAAGTCGCGTTGAATCCGCACTTCTTGTCAACCAGGTATCCATCATAATATTGACATACGTCAACACATTTTTGTTCGTAGCATAGTTCGAGCGATTGACAATCTTCATCAGTATCGCATGCTAAATAATGAGGAAAATTGTTGGATAACATTGAATACAATTCCGTTCATAGTGGATTATTACACAGGTGAATGAATAATAAATTATAACCGAAATTGAGTCTACATACATTTTTGAGAAAATTTTGGATCTTTTATACATCCGCCGTCAGGACCATCAATGTAACCAGAATAACATGCACAAAAGGCACTGTGATCGGAAGTTACAGTACATACTGAATTACGTCCGCACTTCTGATCTACTTCGGTTCCATTATGAAGTTTGCATGCGTCAATACAGTGTCCGACATAACATGCTTCATTGGACTTGCAATCATTATTCGTCCTACATGCTGAATTGAACAATATTTAAAACAATTACCGAAATAGATAGAGAATTATTAAATAAGATAAAGATGAATAAAATAGTGTAAAAGTTGAATTCTTCAGAAAAGTGAATATGCAATCGTACTTACGTATTATATCATCTTCAATCTATAACAGTAAATCAATCAATATAAAAATACAATAATTGTTAAATGCATGTAATAAGTTGGGGAATCATTTTTTATACTGTATGTGTTCTCGACAACACTGTCCTTATAAAAAAAAGAAACTATATATTACCTCATGACATTCTGTATAAGGATCGCCATTGTAAAAACTATTACATTTACAAACGGCCACGTGCGATTGTTTTATATGACAAAATGCGTTAATTCCACATTTACTATCTACCACTTTTCCATTCTGGATTTTACATGCGTCCACACAGTCATTTTCATAGCATGCAGCATGGTGGGGACAATCAGCATCATTGTTGCATACTAATTTGAAACATTTCAGACAAAGTTTGCAACAATTTTCTTATAAAGATTGGTGTTCAGTAATAAATGATAATAATGATATAATATAAATTAGCCGTGAAGTCAAATTTACTTGCCATTTTTACCACCGGTATCCTATAATAAAAAATATTAAAATTATTATAAAAATACTGAATAATTCAGCTACTAGGAACAAAAAGTTATTTCGTTTATGACCTTCATGCATCCAGTGTAGGGGTCACCACTGTGCTTTGGAAGACATTTGCAGGACGCTGCATGTTTCTTCTCAAAATAACAATATGCATTTCTTCCACACTTCCAATTTGTTACCGTCCCTTCATGAAGTCTGCATATATCGATACATTTGCCCTCATGACATGCTTCGGATACTGAGCATTCAGCATTAGTATCGCAAGCTAAACAACGAAGTTGTGTAATAATAATCAAGATAAGTATATGAATGAAACTAACAAATAATGACTCAAAGAAAAGATGAGAAAGCGGTGAAATAATTGAGCACTTCAATGCTGATAGGAAAAAATGATTATATATAAAATTAAGTTTATACGTACCAAGCCTGGCTACAGGATGCTGTAAAAGGAAAAATTATTTGAGATAAGCATAGCACTATCAATGACAAGTATTAACGACAAATTCATGTTCATTATGTATATTATTCATTTGTTTCACAGTTCCATTATTTTTAATATTTACTTTTCATCATTTTAGTCCCAATCGATAGAATATTTTCGATTTATATCAGACAGTTGTAAAATACAAAAATCGTAAATTTTACAATCATGAACTTGGCGCATTGGCATAAGCAATAAATAAACCATGTGTACCGTTCAGAAACGGCAGAAATGAAACCTTCATAAAACTGTATTACACACTTAGAAAACACGAATGGGGATGCTACGAAGTCCCAAAAAAATGAGAAACAAAGATAATAAGACACATTGTATAACTCGATTCAATCTCATTCTCTCGTATGCTACATTCTTTATATCTATATGTTCATCTGTTTTTAAAGTTACTTTGTGAAGTTTTCACCTCAAAAATCATCTTAAATACCTCTAAGCACTTTGAATATGGATTGCCATCGTAAAATGAATAACAAATGCATTCAGCAGTATGTGGTTTTACATCAATGCAATAGGCATTTTCTCCACATTTATTGTCAACTTTGGTTCCATTGAAATATTGACATATGTCGATACACTCTTTTTCATAGCATAATTCATGATGTGAACAATCTTCATCAGTACTGCATGCTGAATAATCAATAACAATGTCAAAATTACATTGAAGACAATGCATTTGATAGTAAACAGTGGAAAGTAAATAGATAATAAATTGTATCAATATTAAGTTTACATACATTTTTGTGGTTCTGGATCCTTTCTACAACCGCGGTTGGGATCACCAATATAGCCAGTATAGCAGAGACAAGTGGCAACATGTTCACTCGTTGAAAAGCAAAATGCATTATCTCCACACTTCTTCTCTACTACATTTCCGTCATGAAGTTGGCATACGTCTATACAGCGCTTGTTGTAACACGCATCATGGTACGGACAGTCGTTATTACTTCTGCATGCTGAACAGAAAAATATTCAAGATAGTTATTAAAAGCGATAGTGTATGATATATTAAATGAGTTGAGTGGGAATGAAATTGTCTAAGAAATGTTGGTTTATAGGCAGGAGAATTTGGAATTGCTCTTACGTCTGCGATCATTTTGACCCTATAACAGAAAATTAGTCGCATTTAAAATATAATAATTGTTAAATACATGTAATGAGTTAGCGAATCATTTTATTCATGAATTTGAATTTACACTTACTCTCAATGCAGATGATATGGAGAAAAGAGACACCGCAATTACAATGGATATAAAAGTTTCGTAGATCTTCATTGTATATTTCGCAACTGATGTCAATCAAATATTTCTTGGGTATAGTAAAAACCCTCTCTGAGCCGAAATATGAGACTCCACTGGTTTTTGATGCACATTTTATAGGGTACATTGGAGCTCTCGGTAGTGTAATTAAAACATTTATATAATTAAATTTAATGAATATAATTGAGTTCGAATCATTTTGTAGGTAACAATTGTTGTTTTATAGCTTTATCAGAATTCAATTTGTGACCATTTTAAAATCAATCAATATTGAATTAGAGTTGTGAAAATCACATTAAACTTTATATAATGATATTGGAAACAAACAAAACATTTCCAATTGTTTGGCTCTTCATAAACTCATTGTAACAAAAATAGATATTGTATCACCGATGTTAAAATATAATTTTTATATAGGTGTTGTCTTTGATACTGATAGTAAATCGATTGACTCCCACTTTATCTCACGCAAGGGCACCAATCTACAGATGAAGATATCATTTGTGTTTAGAGTTGTATTAGATTGCTAGAGTTTTCTTTCAATTTTTCTCTTTTGAAATACAACTAAATGATAAATCTATTATTTGACTAAGACGACGATATCAAAAGGTGGCAAACTGTAATTGAGCTCTGTGCAGAACTAAAAAATAGCTTATGGTGTATTACATAAAACACATTGGACTAGCGCCATCGATATAATTGAAATAATAACGTAATTGCACTAGATAAAAGTAATTGTGTTGAATCCATTATCTCATATCGTAATGTTTATTCATCAATTTGGATATACTCATTAAAATATATTTTTTATACAATGCTATCTTTGATATTGATAATTTCATAACCAGATTCTACTTTATTCTATCCTGTGAAGGAACCGTGCTCTGGACAGAGATATTAGTTACGTTTAAATTTATGTTAGATTCCTAGAGTTTCTTTCTAATTGTCCTCTTCACATATGCAACGAAATGATGAATCCATTATTACAATTTCCAGGACCATTTGCGTATTTATACAATACATCAAATCTTTATCATCAGCAGTAGGATAAAATAATTTATAGACAATAATTCCAAAGAATAATTCTTTTATTTCATATATTCGTGATTTATTCGCATGACAGCAGATTATCAGTTGAGTTTGATGATATCAAGAGTTTGTAAACTGGAATTAGGGATTCTGCGGGATAAAATAGGAATGCATTGTAGTTATTGCAAGAATTGATGATGCTTCATTTGTTGTAGAAAAAAAATGATATGTATTACCTGGTGACATTTGGAATAAGGGTCGCCACTGTGACCTCTATAACATTCACAACCGGCTACATGCGAACTCTTTTCATAACAATATCCATTTATTCCACACTTATGATCTACCATTTTTCCCTCATGGATTTGGCACATGTCAACACATTTGTACTCAAAACATGCAGCATAGTGTGGACAATCATCATTACTGTCGCATTCTGCAATAAAACATTTCACATAATGTTTGAAACAATTTCACTTATAGGACATAGTGGCAAGTTATAAATGACAATAGTAGCAATAATCAGAAAATCAGATTTAAGATCGATTTCACTTACTCTTTTTACCGCCAACAACCTATAACAAAAAATATTGAAATAAATGTAATAATTTTGAACAATTCAGATATCAGATACTAAAATTTGTTTTGAAGTGATGAGCCGGGCATTAAAATGATGTATCCATAATTTAGCGCAAATGGCGCATGTTGAAACTCAGAATAATTCCAGTTTATTTCACATGTTTTTTCGAATTAAACAATTCCTTGGTACAAAGAGTCTCACGTAGTCATTATAAATATCATTAGCTCTTCCACATTTTCAGTCCACCATAAAGTACAAGCAGTCATACCGACTTGCGATAATAATTGGTAGTAAACATCAACCTATAGTAATATCTGCATTACCAACATAGAATGAGTTAGATTCCAATTTATCACAATAAGGTAATCGTACTATTATTGGAAGAATAATGCCATTTAAATATAGAGTTGTATTAGAATCCTAGGGCTTTTTTTTTTCCATTTCACTCTTCATATACACAATGAAACGATACATCCGCCATTTTACACTTCCGTTATGCACACGTTAATATGTATCTTCTCGCTATAGACATTGTATAAACATTGATGTATCAGCTAATTATCGCAGTGTATCAATATAATTGAAAGGTTGTGGGACGTTAAATTAATTACATTTTCCTGACGTTCAATTCAATTATTTTCATCCATTTTTCCCCACTCATATTTCTGTTTTTTTTTCTTTTTTTTTTTTTACCACCCTCACCCACTACAATAATCCAATTTTTGTCCATTATAATTATGTATATTCAACATTGCGTGAAATAAAAAATGAAAAATTGCAATCGCCAGATATAACAGAATACAAATCAATATTAAGTATTATTGATCTTCGAATTCCAAATGTGTGCAGTAAAATTTTATTTAATAAATCAACGAAACTGAGTGCAAGTGCAATCATAGAACAAAAATTAATATAAACACAGAATAATTTCATGTCACGCTATGCTTTATGATAACATAAACACAGTAAAAATTATCTCTATATGCAAGTGACTGGATCGAACAGGTTAAACACATCAGAAGTACGGAAATACATGAAAAAAAGGAGGAAAAAAAAAGGAAAAAAAAAAGAAAGGAAGAGAGAACGAACAAAAATATACAATGTGGAATTGAATTGAAAATGCTTTCGAACGTTGGACTTTGTTGTGGAATAATATCACCATATTTGCACACCGGTATATTGGCAGACGAGCGTTCACTATCAATTTCAGTTGTATTTTGAAAAGTGCAAGTTGCAAGTTTCCCCACATTGTACAACCGCAAGTCTATATTTTATATATTTATTTATTTGACAAACGAGAAATATTTACTTTCACATTGTTAAAGTTACAATGGCTGATGAGAAGATGTCATCAACATTAAATTATTTTGATTTAATACACGAGCGTCGTAAATCATCGGATTTTTTATGGGCATCACGTTACATGGATCCATTAACACCTCATACATTGCCAATTGATCAGAATTGGTCGCGAAATCAAGCAATTGACGCTGTTTTAATTCATCCAAAAGTTGTGGCAATCATTGATGAACTGTCCTCGGCACGCAATATTGATAAATCAAATTTAATTCATGAAGCACGAGCAATGCTTGAGGAAATGGCGAGCAAACAGCATTTACCAACATTCCGTTGGCTCGGTATGTTAATAATAAAATCCCTATAAGTTAAAACATTGAATGAATTCCAGTCGCCCCCACTCTCCTTATTTATTGTACCATTTATCTTCTTAATTATTATCATTAGCATTTTTGATATTTCAGCATTAATACTTGTTAAAGTATTGAAACGAATACTCCAAAGTTTTCGCGTAAATGTTAAATACGTATTGGAAATAAGAAGCCAAATGGAACAATCAGATGTGCAATATGTTTATGTACCATCGCACCGTAGCTATTTGGATTTTATATTAATGTCATATATATTATTTAATTACGATATGGCAATACCAAATATTGCAAGTGGCATGGATTTTTATCGCATGCATATTGTTGGTGAATTATTGCGTAAAACCGGCGCATTTTATATGCGACGCAGTTTCTCAACTGATCAACTTTATAAAGAGATATTTAAAGCCTATGTCGCATCATTAGTTGAGCATAGCGATCGTGCCATTGAATTTTTTATTGAAGGTACACGTAGTCGCAGTCAAAAAAGTATTTCACCAAAATTCGGTATGTAATATTGTGTTTCATTGCAATATTTATTCCAAATGTGTTATATACATTGAGAAATAATATGAGTTGATTATATTATGCTGGTGATTCAGGATTGCTGGCAATGATTTTAGAATCATTGTTTCATGGAAAGGTATCAGATATACATTTTATTCCTGTGTCAATAAGTTACGATCGGCCATTGGAAGAATCACTGTTTTCATATGAATTATTGGGTGTGCCAAAACCCGCGGAATCAACAACCGGATTGTTCCGTTCATTGTCAATATTACGTGAACAATCAGCGCATGGGCACGTTTATTTTCATGTGTCACCGCCAATATCAGCGTTAGAATTTATGGATCCATCCATACGTAAATTGAGTGCCTTATCGCCGCACGCAAAAATACCAACGGATATAGTTAAAAATATTGCATATGCAATTATTGATAGTCACAATAAATACACAATATTTATGCCTATAAATTTGATAGCTGTATTGTTTAATGAACGTATACATTCGCATCCTGGCAATCCGTATATATTTGACACACTGCTGCATGATTATGTTTGGCTGAAAAAATTTATTACCCAATCATTGGGAGCATCGGTTTGTCCCAAAGTTGAAAAGTAAGTTGGAATTAATTTATCATTTTACTTTGGGTGTGTTACATTTATATTTCATGAAATATTGAAATAATGTGAATGTGACATTTATTCCGTAGTGTAGAAGTCTTGTCGACTAATCTACATACATTAATTCGATAAATTGAGGGGCTAGTCGGAGGTATGAAAAAACAAATATTTTCTATAATTTTTTTATGTTAATAATTCAATTTATTTTATAGATTCAACAATATTAAATCATTGTGGTATGTTTTAACTTAATTTGACGCAAATTAAAAAAAAAAAAGATATAAATTATGTATGAAGTTATGACGATACTTGTTGCCAAAAAAAAATTATTATTTTAATCATTAATCTAGTGCCTGATCGAAGGATTTTTTTTCTTTTCAAAAACTTCTGTTTTTTCTAAACAATTAACTGTTACATTTTTCCGTGAAAATTCAGAAGTAAATTATCAGAGGCCATCATTTTATTTATTTAAAAAGAAACAACCTTCAACCAGGCTCTAGATTAACTATTAAAATAATGACTTTTTTTTATTTCAATGATTTTAGATTAACTTGTAAGAAGTTATAATGGTGTCACCACTTAGGGAACGGGGTCCAACACGTATCGTCATAACGTCATATATAATTTATATTTTTTTTTTTTTTTTTTTTTTTTTTTTTGATAAAACTTGTAACAAATCAAGATAAGACATAATATAATAGTTAAATATTGTTGGTTTCATAAAATTAATTGAATTTCTGACAAAAAGGAGACAAAAGATTGTGTAAAATACTTTTTTTTTATATCTCTGACTGCTCCTAACCTCTCAATTCACTTATAAAAGTCGATTTACTACAATTATTATTTACAATGAGATATGTATAACAATATGGAATATGTATTAATTATTGTGTGGCATTTATTTTTCATAGTATTGAGGAGGATTTATTTAAACGATCTGACAAAGATGAGATAAAAGAATCGTTACATACTCACCGAAATTTATTGAATTTCGATTCAAATAATATACTGATACTCCAAGCGTCACACCGTGAAATAAAATCGAACAAAGTAATACGTGTGAAAGGTCATACATTGGATGATCGCACAATGCGTATAACTGTGCCAGCAATAAATATTGGCATTTATGTTAATCCATTGTTCTCAAAGTTGATAAAACCATCAATTGCTGTAATGTCAATTCATTGCGACGGATTGGCTGAAGGTAAATATAAAAACAAAATAAAAATAACTATATATATATATATATACATATAGACGAACAAATTATACATTTTTTATTGTGAACTTTGGTTAATGCGAATACATCTAGAAGGTGAGTGGCCCAGACTCTGACCTTCAGTCAAAACATTTTTAATTTGATGCATTCAATGACAAAAATATTAAAATTCAATGACACAAAATTCATTGACAAATGAACAATTCTATATTTAATTGGTTGTATTTATTGACAATGGCAAAATTTATATCGTCCAAATCTAGAATGTTCCCCTTTATCTAATCAATACGAAATAATAATAATAATAGTAATAATAGTGTAAATTCATTTTTTTGTTATAATTATCCTTTTTTTTGTCTTTCAGACCAGGCAGCAGAGCAATTTATTTTGCTGCGAACGTTGTTGGCCACGGAATTTGCATTGACCGATAACATTGACAAACATACAATGTTAAACGAATGGAATAATGAACTATTATTTTTAACAAATGAACAATGTTTACATTTAACAAATAATGAAATTCATTTCGGGACGAATAATCATTTGCGACAAATACTACATAATATTTTGTTGCCGTATATTGGTGCGATTTATGTCACGTGTCTGGTTCTTCATCAGGTAATGTTGAGAGAAAAAAAAGCAAGAAAAAAATATATGAATAAAAATAAAAGAAAAATAAAAAGGCAAAGAACGAATTCATCAATATTCTGGCTCGTTCTATATTTAAATAGCTAAACACAACATCAGGAAACAAAATATTTAAATATTAATTTGCTATTTGGTTATTTTTCTTTTTTTTAGTGGGACAATACAACAATGGATGAACCGATTGAGCAGGAAATACTCAAGGAATGTCAAAAACGTACGGAAATACTTTTATTTCAAGACGATAGTTTTATTAAACATCCATATAGTTTATCATTGGATTTATATACATCGACATTAGTCAGTTTAACAAATTACAAAGCAATTACATTATCATCAACTTTATCGATCGATAAAAAACGCATTTATGAAATGAACAAAAATATATTATCATCGTTAATAATTAACTTCGAAATGATAATGTCACAACACCGGTCGCCTGGCTGCTATCTCGACATTGCATCGAGTTTTAATCATCAAAATGACAGTTCACTGCAAGCAAAACTGTGAATAGGCATCATTTTTTTTTTTTTTATAGAATGATGATCAGTATTATACACATACACATATACTTATATATGAATTACATATAAGTACAGAAAGATGACAGCAGTCAATAATAATTGAAATAGTAAACAATAAAAAATTGCACTGATACTGAATTAATTATGTGAAATAATTTCTATACACTACACAATTTTTTCTCATTTTTTTTTTATTTTTGATTTGTATTAATTTAAATAAACACTTGTATAGTGTGGGGAATAGTCATATTTTCATTGGATATATTTATAAGATGGACGGTATTTGTATGTTGGTTTATTGTGGTGAAAAAATGGCGGATAAATGTCAAATGTCCCTAGAGAAGAAACTATCGATTAAACCGGACGATAAACGATATGGCGGCCATTACGGCAATGAATGTATATCTATAATACAAAATATAATTTTTTTTCACATTGTAATAATAATAAATTGATAAATATTAATCTCTTGCTGTATTAATATTTACCGGCGGTTATATAACTTAATCTGAATAAATATATTCGCGTTATTGATACAATTTATTGGCGCTATTGTAATTCAATTAAATGAGACGATTGGATTCGAAAGATACGTGGGGCGCAGAGAGACTCGAAGCTGAATTAGAAATAGCACGCGATGGTTTACGTGGATTAGAACGTGATATTCGTAAAATTCTTGGGCGTGATTTACCTGAAGGTGAAAATGCCACGACACAATCATCACCCAGGTACCGTATTAAACATTTTTTTTAATGTACAAATGGAGTGTATGATACTTTCATGGCGGCATCGTCAGTCAATTCTTTGAATTACATACAATATAACCTCAAAACAAAAAAATACACATTCAACTGCCCGGTGTTTAAATTACCCTCATTATTGACTTTAATACCGAATATATTTATCATACATATTTATTTTATTAAAAATAATTGATTATATTAAAATATTTAATGTAATTATATATAAATAATTGATAATATTGTTTATTTTTGTTTGTTATTAACAGAATTTCACAGAAGCGACCGTTGCAAGAGGATAAAAAACGTAACACAATTGATTATTCAAATAATGATCAACAAAGTGGTAAAAGACGTTGGCAAATGTCCGTAGCAGCCGAACCAAAAACTGTTTTTAGCCGTTTAAGTGCTCGTGTACCATCAACAGCAGATGACAGTGGCGATGACGATGATAATGCAAATAAACCAGCTGTATCATCGCGTGTTATAGCCACACCACGCGAAGTGCCATCACGCCAAGAAGTAATTAGACGTGAACGTGTTGATGAACGCAGTAGACAGAGAAATAAACGTATGTTTGGTGCATTATTGGGTACACTGCAAAAATTCAGACAGGAAGAAACAAAATTAAAGGCAAAGGTGAAAGAAAATATATTTTGTATTTCAATTGATAAACATGAACTATAAACTCATATTCTTTTTCTACATTTTGTTTAATTCCATTGTTTTTTTTTTTTTTTTTTATTAGGAAGATAAAAAGGCGGAGGTTGAAGCACGAGTAGAAGAGGCGAGACGACGTGAAAAAGAAGAGTTGCGACGTGAACGTCAACAATTATTTTTATCACGTAAACGACAATTGGCTGAGGTACGTGCATTGGAGACAAAATTGGCACGATCTCGACAATTTAATGAATGGCGAGCTGAACAATTACCATTAACGTCATTTATACGTACAAAAGCACAACCGTCAATCTATTATTTACCCAAAAGGAAAAATCCCAAAACTGATTTGCTATTGGAACAATGTGCTAAAGAACTTTACGGTATGGAATAATCTACATCTTTATATAAAAAATAATGCTCAAATGTTTATTTTATAATTGAGTAATTGCATTTTGTGTTTGTACAGAGGAAATAGAGAAGAGGGAGAAATCGTTGATGATGGAATTAGAATTAATTGAATCACAAATTAATAGTGGAAAGCAACATAATGTTGTTGATGATGTTACATCAATGCCCAATAACGATGTAACAATTGATTGTGACGTAACACAACCATTATTAATGGAAATTGGTGAAGAGAATCGTGATCCAAATCCGGAAAATCACATCAATGAAATTGGATTAATACAAAGTGAAAGTCAAACAATTAAATTGACGGAAAAACAAAATGATGATAAACATGAATTAATAATTGATACAAAACAAACATTGATTAATAGTGAATTAATTGATGAAAACGATGATAATCAACAAATTAATGACAATCAAAGTGAAAATGATGAAAATCATGTTTAACATTATTACACGTACACGATAAAAAAAAACAACAAATTAACAAAAATCCCTTTGTCATAAATCAATACATTTGTCAATCACATCCACATTATTACTGGTTGTATATATTAATTAATATAAAATGAAACAAAACGAAACAAAAAACAGATTTTTATGTGAAGATAAATACATTTATGTCGCAGTCGGTAATGCTTTCTTTGGAATTGATGTTTGTTTAGTAGTCGGTAATGCAGTGATATTTGTAGCAGTTTTCGGCCGTCGATGAGGTGAGTATCTTTATCATTTGTTTCTAAACAGGAGGATATAAATGAGTGTTTTCAATGTTATCCATGCACAATTGTACAATTCACTGTACTCACATGGAAATACAGAAAAAAATTTTTACATTTACTCCATTCATAAAGAAACAATTGATCAATTAAAAATTGGTTTTTACGCCAATAATAATTTCAATTCAGAACAATTCGATAATAGAATAGCAAATGATATTCCAAACGATATGTGACTATATTCACACAGTGCTTACGACAAAATTTGATATAAATGCGCGGAGGAAATTACGAAAATTGAGAGTTTCCAATAAAAAATAAATAACTAGTGCATTAATGGATGATTTCATTTGCCATTATTCATATGTGGTAAATATTTAAAGTTCACTATACAAAATTGAATATGGGAATACTTAAAAGCCCACATTATCCTCTAAATATTTGTCCGACCCTGAATGTTAGTTGCGAGCCATTAAACCGCTACGCCATGCCAGCCATGAGAGTATCTCTTGAACGCTTATGGGTTAACGCCGTGTACTTACATTAAACACAACTGCATCCACGAATTCACGCACATAAATTCACCCAGATTCATACACACACATTCACTTCAATATACCAACTCTCTCACTGTTGGTAAACGTATAAATAGCTATCACTGGCAGTGTTGTATTATTGCGTGCTAAACGAGACGAAGCCATGCAACAATTTACAAAATACATCATACACATTTCAATATAATACCCCAATAATATCCATGCTCATGGCCATATTAAATCTCAATAAATAACAATACATTATATGTTGATTAATTGCTGCAAACGTGTTTTAACAATTCGTCATTCTAAACTGCATTTATGTGCCCATTTGCATTAAAGTAAGTACCCACCAAACACAGACACACATAACCTATATAAATTTTCCATGTTGCGCCATTACTAGCGCCACTTGCAGGTTTTTTAGGTTATACCTGAGTAACGCCCTCTGTTGTAAGCGTCATTTAACCTAGTGTATGCCACCGCAACGAATATTTATTGCAAACACTTTACAGCAGGATTCGGTTAATAATAATCTGCAAATGGTGCATTTTGTTAATGTGTCGTATTAAATCAAATTTATGCATCTAAAACATTCTCTAATTCTTATATCTATGTACATATATATATATTCAATAATAGTTTTATTGTGATTGGTAGAGAGAAATAAAAAAAAAATGTGACGCCATCTGTGGGAAAATAAAATTTGCCAATGACTTGAAGATTTTTTGGTAAGACTTTTGCCACAGATTTGAAATAAAACTCTGTCGTTTCTTATTTTTTCATCCTATCTCTTTTACAATTCTGCGAATTGAGTGAAGGTGAAAAGGGAGGTTATGTCGGAGTGAAATAGTTACTTTTTGGAGGGGGGGCGTATCCGCCCGATTTATACATATGCGCATGGGTAGATTTTTGTGCGCCCGCGCATTACGCTTAATAAACTTTTCGCGTACACTTTGCAACAACATTCCACCGTGCCACTATATATATATATATATATATATTAAGTACATATATACAAACAAATATTACAATATAAATATAGAAATGTTGGGCTTTAAGCCAGATAATTCTCTGCTTCGCGGTGTGAAACGGCCTTTACTCATTTCATACTCAATATATCCCATAAACCATTTCTCTCATACATATATGTTTTTATCTATATATCTCAATATTATAATCTTCAATTATACATGTGACATATCAAATTTGCACGCCACGTCATCATACAAAGATACCTATTTATACGCATGAATTAATTCGGTTTCATCTTTAATTAAATATGCCCAACAAATAATGTCACATTTAACTCTCACATTTTATCCTTTATTTCAAACAATAAAAAAAATAATTACATATATATATAATTTTTTTTTTCTTTCTTTTCTATATCTCTGTTTTGTATTTAACCCACCAACATGAAAATCATCTGAGATTATTTAAATATTAAATATTTAATTGGACAATAAATATTATTTCAATTTGAATATTAAAATTAAAAATAATCTTGCAAGATATTAAATAAATTTTCCAAATAATTTTCTCAATTATATTTCATAAATTACAGTATGAGGATGGTATTGGATTTGTTATGGGCGTGGTTTGATAATAAAATTTTGGTGCCGCCCACTCCAATAGAATACACGATTGTGACGGGATTGTGTGAGATTATTGGCCTATCACACACAATTGTACCGCTATTTCTGCGTATCACAACGTTTTTACAATACAAATATACAATTTAAGGCGGGATTAATGATTTGTAGGCGTTAACTTATTAATTGTTTGTTCACGCCTACTATTTTACATTTAATCCCCAACGTCGCATGTTGAGTGTCGTTAAAGTAGGCGCTGCCAACATATTTTTTTTATTTCTGCTTGAGTTAATCTCTGTCGTCTCAGTTAGTGTGCAAAGGGCGAGGAATAGTAGTGCTGTGACCAGTGACCGTGTCCACACGTGACTAACTTTTAATGCTTCGTTTATTTCTCATCGATTATCCATTTATTCAACAAAAAGCGCGCGAATATTCGAAATACAATATAAAAAATTTGAATTTCATTGTGTTTGATGATACAATATTGCTATTGCCAATGCTATTATTACTAACTATTATTATTTATCAATACAGTGTTATGTGATATTGATTATAATAAATTTTTTTTTTAACAATTGAACATAAAAAATTTTGTGACGATATAATATTGAAATTGTGTGTAAAGAAGAGAAGAAGAAAACATTTGATAAAATTTTTGATTGATTATTTTTCTGTTTATTTATTTATTTATTATTATTATTATTTTGTTTGTTTGTTTGTTTTTTTTTTTTTACTTTTCATTACGCAGTGATAAGAAAGTATTGGTTTATTTTTTGAACGAATAAACGTACGTGATTACAATGGATCCAATTGCATTAGGTAAGTAAAGAAGAAATATGTGAAAATAATAGAGGTGGAATTTTAGGTTAGAATAGGTCCCAACTTGTCGACGTGAAATCGATATTAATTCCACACAAACTTTCAACGGGAAAAATTTTATTCCTGTTCAAACATGTACATATATATGAGAGTGAACGTGTATATACCTGTATAGGTCTCTTCATGAGTGTCATAAAATAGTGTACAGCCTATTGTTGAATACGAGTAGGATATATCAATAACCGGATCACCCAGGCTTGTGATAACCTTTTTCACGAGGTCCCTGATTAGCTCCGGGGCAGTGACATAGATTATAGATTTATTACTTTGTGCCGCAACTTTGTGTGTTGTCCACACAGCTATATATTATACCGACGATAAAATATATACACACATCATATATACATTTTTTTTTGTTTTTAATATCCAGTACTTGCAATAATACAAAATAAAAAACATTTGTAAAAATATCCATTCATAAAAAATTGTTCATTCGATTAAAATTAATCACGTTTATATTATATATAAACATCGCATGTATATGTCAAATAAATATTACAATGAAATTGTCCGACGGTAAAAGCGTATAATGTATTGCATATAACATGTATGGACACTGTTAAACTTGAATATACCAATTTTTTTTTCAACAGTAATCGCGTTTAAAAAAATAACGAAAAAAAAAAAAAAAAAAAAAAACAGAGAGAGAACAGTATTCATTAGTGTTCAATTAGTTTTATTTGTTCGGAATAAACAATATAATACAAATACAGCTTTTTAGTTTGTTTAAATGTTTAAATCCTAAGCAGCCACAACTGCCAGCCATCAGCTACTATAAACCGCCCTAAATATCTATTGACAAAGGACCTCAGAGGAGTCCCAAAGTGATGCGAGTGAGCAAGAGAATCACAAAAAAAAGAAAGAAAAAAAAACCAACAAACACAATCGGCGCCAGTAATATTGAAGTAGTGACCATCTACTTGAAATATCTTCGCAATTGATTTTGAAATATTCAAAACCCACCTCTCCCAATTTGTAAATACAAAAAATCATTAATAAATATCATCAAACCCACCTTCAATATCATCATTGAATAAAGATGCCATATTATTTCTTCATTTATTCGCGCAAATTAAACTTTCATGACCGCAAACAAAAACATTTGCATTATTGTGTTTATACAATATATATGTATGATATATGAACCGAACGATGGAATTGAAAAAAAAAAAGAAGAAAATACATCAATGTGTAATATGAATGCAATAGAGAGAAGGCGACGAGATCGAAAGGCGGGAAAAATAAAAGAATCATATATATATATATGTACATATAAAGAGAAGGAGAGAGAGAGAAAAAAGAGGCCGAAAGGAATTTTTTTTTCTTTCATTTCCACTTCGCCCTTTCTCGCGTGCGTCGCTAATAAAATCACCAGTCAATTCCCACCGCGTTCAATATTATATGACTGCGTGATTGTTATTATTTTTTTCCATTATTATTATTATTATAAATATTTTATTATTATTAATATTAAATATTGTAGAATTGAGTGTTGGTGTGATTGTGGGGAAATAAGTGAACGTTGGCGCAATAATACGGGGAAGCCCATGACGCTGTGGCGTGCGCGCGTCCATACGAGCGCGGGAAAATAAAGAAGTAGAAATAAAACGTGCGACAACGCCATAATACTCAGGCCGATCGGAGCTGTGATTGATTCACCGGTGCCCGCTTGATTAACTCTTCACTTTAAGCCTCACATATACCTATATAAACACACACACACACACACACACATATATGCACACGCGCTCGCGCAATATATATTGGTATACATTTAATGTTTATAACTATATTTGCTCGCAATAGTCAATTATTGAATAAAAATGTCATTTGTTATCTTTATCTTTAAGCTTTTTTTTTTTTTATTCATTTTCATCTTTTGCTTTTGATTACTTTTACATTGTGATATGCAGTGAGGAAAACCAATAAATATAAACATTTCACAATTTAATTATTTGTCTGTTCATTAGTCAAAGTGATTGTATGTAATACGAGATATTTCAATTGTAATGTAAAATTTATTCTGACCATAATTACTATTTGCTTTAGTATACATATTTCTTTGGAAATAAAATATATATATTTTTTATGTTTATAACTCAATGTGCTTATTATTTTTGAGGTTGTGGTGCGCGCGCCTCTAAAATAATTAGTGAATTAGTCGGTATAGGCAAACACACAAACACGCTGAAATATGCTAGGTATATAGGCATTTTAAAAGTATATTCACCTAAATAAAGCATATGTTCACCGGGCGACACTGACATCCATCACTGAAGAAATACGCCCCTTTGGGAAAGCGGTTTCTGTATGATGTCGATACACACAAACGTAGCCCTTGTGCTTCAGCTATATATCTGCTTTACTCTCTCATTTACTCATTCGTCTTTTCACTGTGTACATCTTCTCTACTCTCCGGAAAGCCCAGTAGCCTTCTTTATGTATATATAATGCGCCCTCATCTACTTATATATACACTTGTGTATCGTTATATGTTTTTGAGGTTAGTTGTAGTGTATTATATACTTTAAAAAGACACATGTATTACACGCGTGTAAACTACCGGGCACTTTGATCTCGACTATTCATCACCCGTCCACAGAATCATTTTTAAACATGACAAAATTAAAATAAATTAAACCTCGTAACTTTGATAATATTACATAGAGGGGATCTTGCATATTTTATATACTCATTTTCTGTATATGTTTATAAATGTAGATTTTCTCCGTATATTTTTGATATTGCACTGATGTTTATACAAAATTCTAATGGAACGCAACCATGGGCACTTGCACGTTCCAACATGTTGTGACATGTTTGAAGATTCGCATTATAACCTATTTATTTATTTCTTATTTTATATTCATTTATGATTGTATATATATATATGTATCTATTGTGAGATAAATAATTAATAAGTAGATTTGAGTCTCTGAATTCGCTAATTGGAATAAATAAATACGGAAAGTAGCAGAGTACAATATAACGCCAGTTGTTAACATGTCAACAGTATCATCAACCATCGCTAAAGCAATTTGATAGATGTATATAAATACTTATAGTGTTTCAGTCGAGTGAATTCAAGTAATTGGCAGAGTTATAAATGTTAAATGTTATTTACATACCGCAATCCTAAATAGTCATAATAGTTATACAAGTGTGAAATTCTCTATTGCGGCATTGGTTTGAAAAAAATGATGGAAAAAAAAGGGAAAAAAAAGAAAAAAAAAAAAAAAAGGAGGCAACAACTTTGTGAAACAACCGCACGGTTTATTGTGATAGAGAAAAGAAAAATATACAGAATGAATACAAATAAACAAATGAAATGGAGAGGAAAAAAAAATCTCACTCGCAAAAGTGGATACATATAAATAAATGAGACAAAAAAATAAACTAATGGCAGCGATATATACCACACCATACACACACACACATATATATATATATATAATACGAACAGGAGCAAAAACGCGTCTCCGTCGACGACGAAACGCTTCCGAGAATCTCAGACTGCTGGGCCCCAATGGCACCAACACACAAACATATCATATAGCCACTATATATCTAAAGTTTCATTTTTATTATTTCATTTTCCTTATTGGAAACAGAATAGTAATCAATTCAATTTCATATTGTTACATTCGTACATAAATAAATATATTATAAAATAGATACGTTGATTTAATTGTGAATTTTAATGATGTAGCGACGGAAAAGTTACACGTGAATATGTTAAATCCTGCAATTGACACTACAACAGCAGTTGCCTAATTAACCCCTTCCATGAGGATGGTGTGTACTTCTATAATTAGTGTATACGTTTACACAGTATATCAAGTAGTATGGACGCACAAATAGACTAAAACAAAAAAAAAGGAAAAGACAACACTTGATTTGTATATTTTCACAACGCACACGCATGATCGCATATGAACAAGACAATTTAATTGCACATTGCGCAAATTCTTTTGGTTGATTTAAAGCTCTTCACTTTCAATGTTCCAATATTATATTATATAAATAATTATATATATATATATATATATATATATAATATATAAATATGTGTGTGAATATAGAAGAAAATCAAATCAAATTTGAAGATCAAAGCATCGACACATGTGTGCAGCATAACTTTTTGCAATGTCAGCCAAACAAATTGGGTACTGTTGGTGGACTTAAAAATATGACGCGCATAAAATGAGATCTGTGCCAAGATGACACTAGTTCAAACCTGTTAGTTATACCAGTTGTTATATTTATCAACTTTGTCAATTGATACAATAACATATTGTCACTATATTCATAATTGAATTTACCATTGATATATAATTTTTTAGAGAATGGCGGCGGAATTGGCGGACCAAGTCATCATCATCATCACCATCATCAGCAGCAACAGCAGCAGCAACAGCATCAGCAGCAGCATCAGCAACAGCAATACGGTGAAGTTAATCAACTTGGTGGTGTTTTTGTTAACGGCCGACCATTACCAAACGCTGTTAGATTACGAATTGTTGAATTGGCACAACTTGGTATACGGCCCTGCGATATATCCCGACAATTGCGAGTGAGCCATGGCTGTGTGAGCAAAATATTAGCGCGCTATCATGAAACTGGAAGTATATTGCCAGGCGCAATTGGTGGCAGCAAGCCACGTGTTACAACACCAAAAGTCGTACAATATATCAAACAATTAAAATTAAAAGATCCGGGAATATTCGCGTGGGAAATACGCGATCGACTATTGTCTGATGGCGTTTGTGATAAATACAATGTACCGTCAGTGTCCAGTATTTCGCGGATTTTACGAAATAAAGTTGGTGCAGCGGCTGCTGCTGCTGCTGCTGCTGCGGCGGCGGCGGCAGCTGCTGCTATACATCATCATCCACATCATCACCATCATCATCATCATCTTTATGCTGCCGCGGCAGCGGCTGGTGCTGCCTTGTGTCCTGTTCCTTATTCACCAACGCCATATCATCATCCACCATTGCCGCCACCACCACCACCACCAGGTCCCCATCATCATCACCTTCATCATCAAGGTAAGTGTGATATTTAAATTATTTATATATATTTGTATATAATTATTATGTGAATGGTAAATGTTCGTTAAATTTTTCAAATTGTAAAATATTTATTTTGAATTATATAGAGAGAAATGTCACTAAACTGCATAATAAATTTTATCATCCGCAAGATAATTGTTCTTACAGTGTTCAGTTATCAATCGGTTATTATACAGCATGATAAATTATAACCTTAAAAAATTAATTGTAGTAATATAAAATTTTTTTTTGTGCTGAAACATTTAATGAACATTCACTGTATAAACTGATTGTAAATGACGATGAGACGAGAGACATATTATAAAAGACCACCCAATTGCTTTTTCATTTGTTGGCAATTAGTTTCAACAACGTATCTACCGTGCACCTAGAAGACACAAACCAACTATATACAACGTAGTCCATTCCTTCTTGTGTGATTTGTGGCGCGCGCCAGAAACTATTTGCTTTAACTGTCTCCATCATTTGGTATAAATATCTGGGTATCCATCTCGGTCGTCGTCATCCTCGTTCTTTTTCTTTCGCGGTGAAAGAACGAAAAAAAACCATTTAATATTACAATAATAATACTTAAATCCGCAACATTTTAATTACAATCATCACCATCAAAACAATTTCCATTCCAACATAACCTATTAAAATAATCCTACCCCATTAACTCCAATATTCCTGATATTGTCGAGCAATCAACAAAATGATTGTTTATATTTTATTCTTTCACCGCTCACAATTTTAAATATTGTACAATTAATTAATATAAAAATCGTCGATGATGTTCCAGCAGGTGTTACATCAACAAATAATATAAAATTATCGTCCACGTCGCCAACGCCATCTGCACATCAAATAACCTCTGTTGGACTGCAATGGCCGAGTTCGCATACAGTTCACGATATTTTAGCAACGAGCATTGCAATACCGCTATCAAATTCATCTTCATCATCGTCATCATCAACCAATCAAATAGACAATCATCGTTGTAATAATAATAATAATAATAGCAATAATATTAATAATATGAATGAAAATAACAGTAATAGCAATAACGAAAATCAAGAGAACAATAATAATAATGATGAAAATGCTTCAAATGGCTATCACAATCATCATCATCATCATCACCATCATCATCATCAACAGTATTATGCATCAGCATTATATCATCATCATCACTCAAATGTAACATCAGCACTGTCTATACAGCCGGTAATTATTCAAACGTCCAGTCAACCAAACAGTCCATGCAATTAACCGTTAAAAATAATAGAATACCATTAAAAAACAAAAAAATATATATACATATATATATTTTATTTTTTTTCTTCATTTTTTACGATTTTTTTTCTTCGTGGAAAAAGTTCATGACTGCTAAATTTGACTCCGTTGTTTTTTTTTTTTTTTTTTTTTTTTTTTTTTTTTTCCCGTTTCAAGGCACACGTGGGTCTTCATATTCGAGTTTAATATATAAAACTGCGTGTGTATGTGTGTGTGTATTTTTTTTGTATATACACGTGAGTGCCTGATATAATTGTGCACATATGAATATACATATACATATATATATATGTAAAATTGCATAAATGATAATAATATGTCATATTTATTTGACTGAGCGTTAAATTATAAACATTTAGACGACCATTCTATTTTTTTTTTTTCATCGCTTTCTTCCGCGACAGCCTTAAGACAAAGACTTAATTTAAAACACACAAAAAAAAATGTATTATAAACATACTATAAGTATCTGTACATACAACAATTAAATAAAAATATATATATATATGTATGTATTGTAAATTAATAAACAGCAATTTTTTGAATTTACATTTGAAGAAAATTCTAAAATAAATTAACACAAACAAAAACGACACATATAAATAACACGCAATCGAAGTGTGAAAGCGAATGCGTAGAAAATTATAAACGATAATCGATTCGCTCGTCGTAAATTCGCGTCCCAAAGGGAATATATATATATATATATATATATAAAGGACCTGGGATCAGGTGCCTCGCGTTGAAGCATAGCAATATAAGTCTTGCGGCGCGAGAGAGTGTGACAAACCCAGAATCAAATTTAATTGGTCATGGCCTCAATATGTCGATTCAATATATGTATATGCAACGTATGTCACACTATATACATGTATATATATATATATATATATATATACATGTATATATATATATGGTATATAATCGTCGAATTATTGTGTAGATCTTTACATTATGATGGCTCAATTGTTATTGTGTTATTTTCCATTAGACAGTAGGAAAAAAAATTAATATGTGCGGATATCTTTTTTTATTGTTTATTAACATTCAACAAGTGAGAATAAATATACATTTAGATGTATATATATAAGCATATATATGTGTGAATATATATATATGTGTATATTTATGTACATATGGGTATTAATGAGAAGTCTACAACGGCGGCCTTTGAAATTCGAGTGGCTCCGGTGCTCCGCCTGCAAAAGGTTATATATTCTCTCACCCCCTTAGTCGCATTTTTCTAAAAATTAAAAAGTAAAGAATTCCGACCTCCCCACCCCCCCCTCTTATTAAAAAAATGTTCATCACGTAGTGATAAGAAAGTATTATTGCTCTGTTCGATTTCTCGAAAAACGTAATGAAGCATACATTTGCATCGTTTTTTTTACAATAAACAATGTATATATAAAGAAAAATAGTGGATATTAATATTCACTGAAATGTCACTTTAAATGATATGGAATATGAAAAATTTAGACCTGCGCCCTGTTCTTTTCAGCACGATTGTTGATCGTATAAATCATTCAAATAATAATATGATAATAAAAATATGAATATTCTTCTTTGTTTACAAAAATTGCTGAAATTTACTTCAATTTTTCTTTAGAATGGTATATTATATATAGTAGGATAATATAATATGGTGATACACCGACCATATTTATGCTATATTGAGATAAGAACTATACTAAAAAAGTCACCGTATAATTTTTCTTCCTGATTCAAGTGTAATTTTTCGCTGATTTCAAGTCAAATAATTTCTCACCATAAGTAAAAAATTTACTTATGCATCATTCAATCTTCGACAATGCAAGTAAAATTTTCCTTGTTGCAAGTATTTATTTTAGATAGTGACAAGTAAAAGCGTTAACAGATTTTGTCAAGTAAATTATTCACTTAGTTCTAGTAAATTTTGATTTACTTTAAGTTAAAGTTTATTTGCTATAAGAAAATTTTTTACTTAAATACCGACAAAAACATTTCATGTCGCTTTTTTTACTTGGATTCAGAAAAAAAATTCTCTCAGGGTATGCACAAAATTTAAATATAAATTTTTTATTTTTTTTGGTCCAGCTGTTTGCGAGATATTCCCACTACAAATGAGAAATATCTATCCGGACGTCCGCCAAAAAACACGTTTTTCATGTACATAACCTCAAAAAAAATTTAATATTTTTTTATATTATTCGAGGTGGCATTTCACTGAACATTAATATTAATTTTTTTTAGGACTTAATTAATTTATTATTGTAGAAAAAAAATACAATTATATGTCTTATTTTGACCTCTGAAAAATCGGACGAAGCGAATGCTTTCCTATCGCTACGTGACAAAAAAGTAAAAAAAAATTCGATTTTCATGATGGTCATGAAGATAAAAAATGTATTTCCTTTTCAGATGCTGTTTTTTTTTGTTAATATTATGGAATAAAAATTCTTGGGTATTTTTTAATTCTCTTTATATTAACTATTAATTGTACGTCAATGTCAAGTGAATTGAGTTGACGATATATTTTTGGGTTTATTATCCTCTTTTTGACGATTTAGTGTAAGAATTTAGGTAAGTATTTTATATATATATATATATAATTATTCAGTCGTGATGCCGACGTATAAATTTATTTTTGCAACGGTTGGTTAAATATTAACCCTATATATATATATATATATTATATATATATATATATATATACATTTATATAAAATGTTAGACAGTGGGTGAAATGTTTTGCATGCTCGATTAACATTTAAGCCGCTGATTAATTAGCGCGACAATAAATAGAATGGAAATGAATCGCAAATGATAATTGTGCTGTTGCAGTCGGGCAAAAAAAACAAAAAGATTTACATATGAATTTACCTGGTGAATAAATATCCAATTGATTTCGATCGATATAAAATTGATTTGTTACATTGTCCAATCGAAAATCAATTGGAGAACAAAAGAATTCAATAATAAAAAAAAAATAAATGAAATCAATGGCATTTTCACGATTCCAATAAATTTTCTTTATCGCCACGTGACGAAATGTTGTAAAAGAAAAAATAAACCTGATTTATAAAAAATATATACCGGTAACAGAAATATATAAATTAATGCGATAAATTATAACTGTTCTTTGAACACATAATCAGTATTATTATAATTATTATTTTTTGTTAATTTTCTATATTTACTATTGTTTTTGAAACGGAAGATAATTTACACGTTGGAAAAAAAAAAGCGCGATGAATAGAAAGGAAGAAGACGAATTACGAAGAACGAGGAGGAGACAAACTTTATATATTATAATATATATAATATCGTCTATCCTTTCTCAATGTTGGCGCTGTACTGGTGTCTCTTCAGTACACCCGGACAGGGGCGTTCCGCCATGCAAACTTGGAATATAGCTAATGTGTCTGTGCGCCGTCACATCGGTTTTCAACTTATATATGTGGTCTTCTCATTCGTCTCAACATTACCACGATGAGAGCAGGCAAGGGCGGTTAAACACGCGGAAAAAGGAAAGAAATGATGAGAGAGAAAGTAAAATGAAAAAATAGTAGTAACGATGAGGCGCAAAAGAGAAAAGTTCACTGTACACATATGTATATACCTACATGAAGAAGAAGGAAATAGATTAAAACATGACATTGCGTGTATGGTGTATATGGCGGCGGTACAGTATAGTGAACCAAATGCATATGTGACCTCTGCTATACATATATATATATATATATATATATTTTTTGTTTTTATTTTTTACCATTTCGTTGACGAGTAAGACACAAAAGAGACGCCGACGTCGCAACTATTTGTACTTGGATGACAAGTGAAATTTGGTCTCTCGTGTGCGAGGGTGTTTCAGTTACTTTTGTCCCAATGTTTTTTATTTTTTGTTTAATTTTTTTCGTCTGAAAAAAAAAAATAAAAAGCGGAAACAAATTTATTGAATTTTCTTACTTGGTAAATTTGTTTAAATGATGAACAATAAATATTATAATAATCCACGAGAATTATTGGCAGAGTTTTTTGACTGATTATAATACCAATTAAAGGAGGCCAACTCAATCTTGACAGGTTCGTACTTGCTCAGAGAATTCCAACTTGACGGGACAGGTCTTGATTTTTAGGTTATGACCACTGATGCCAGATCGTGATAGAAAATTTACCTCACTGGGTTAGCACTACTACTACACTAAATGCCAAATCGTGGGACATGGATATATGGTATTTTCCCTCAAAGTGGCATGTCTAATTATGACTCGTTTTAATCTAGATCGAGTGGATCCAGCTTCATTTGTAAAATTCAAACAAGTTGTGATTGGGCTATATCAAGATTCCAATGTGACGGGTGTGTCAATCCTTAAATTTCAAATAGCGAAAATTTCAATCAGATACCAATCAATAATTATCACGTGTGAGATTGGCTAAAATGGCGCTGATTGAAAAAAAATTAAAAAAAAAAACGAAAATTCTCAATTAATATTCAACTATGGGAATATATAGATTTATAGTGATATATTTATTGTTTAATGGTAATGGTGGAATTACAAAAGAGGCGCATCGAAGCGAAGCGACGCGCGATATCGCAGTTGCAGGGGTCGCCGCCACTACAAGAACCCTATTCGAAACAGTAAATGATAACCTAACGCTGATAACCCAACAGTCACAGTTTGCCTCTATACTAGTATTGTTCAATATACATATTAATTGTATATACATGTGTAGATTTATTATTACATTGATACATATATTACACAATGTTTTTTTTTTCTGATCTAGTCACACTAATAATAATTATATATCCGATTCGTTTCATTTAATTTTATGAACATATTTGCAAAAGAGAAAGAATGAAAAAAAAAAAAAAAATACAACAAATAAAAAATAATAACAAAATTTATGAATAAAATATATTTATTATTATTATTATTATTATTATTATTATTATTTTCTTTGAGCGCAAAGAGAGAGAAAATGAAAATTATGTCGAGCGATTTAATTAAAGATTCTTTGGACGGCGCCCCCGCGTTATTGGAGTTCATGTGTGAGAGAGAGAAAGACAGAGATCGAACGTATAGAGACTCTTTTATATATATGTATATGATGGTTATGCGAGCGCTTGTGTTCACGTTACGTTTTTTTTTATGGCGATATAAATTCATTTGCGTATGGGCGCGTTACGCGATCATACAGAGTTAAGATACGCTATTGAATGAATTAATTCATTCTTTTGTATATATATATATAGTAATTGTTTTTTCTTGTTTTTTTGCTATGTTTAAACGAAATTTTTTTTTGAATATTCCAATTAATTATATTTTGCCGCGTTTATTATCTTGTACTTTATGCGATAATTAGATAGAGTATAATAATACAGAGATTGTAGTAAATGTTTTTAAGTGAAATACATATTGATTTTGTATTATTGTATTTATATTGAATTTATATTGAAAAGGAAATTTTTTGATTGTTCATTATTTATAATTGCATACATTTTTATGAAAAGTTACTTTCCGTCGGTAACTTATCGACAATGGGTATATATATATACATTTGTTTTTATTGCTTATTGCTTCTTTGTGCGACTACTGACGGGTATCTGGTTAACTTTTTGCAGGAAAAAAAATTAGTTGAACAGCGCTACCAGTCAATTTTACTGTTTAGTTTATAAACAATTACGCTAGATGGTGCTATTCGACAATTCAAAAATGTCATGTTCTAAACAAAAATTGCAGTGATGACAGTGCGACAGTGCGACAGTGCATGGCCAAAAATGGTCAACAAAAATTTGCATTTTATTCTATGGCATTTATTATAAAATGACAAAAATTATTGATTGATTAAAATTATAAATAGAATATTAGCAGAGAGGTGAATGAAAAAGAAAAGAAAAAATTCGATAAGATATTGAAATGGCAGTGTCAATACAGGAAATATGTGAAAATACAAAATTAGCACGTGATATGGCATTAACTGGCAATTATGAAACGTCTGGTGTTTATTATCAAGGTGTTGTACAACAAATACATAGATTATTAGCAACAATTGTTGATACAACGAGAAAAGCAAAATGGCAATTGGTTCAACATCAAATTGTGGAGGAGTTTGATAAGATAAAGGCTGCTTCGCATACACTACAATTATTCAAAGTTGATATACGGACTGAACGACTATTGGGAGGTTAGATTATTATTATAAATAAAATAACAATTAAATAAAAAGCCATAAGTATTTTTTGAATAAATGATATTGTCCTTATTGAAATATGACGATTGCAGACATTATTCGGGGCGTTTGCTATGAATTTTATATACAACATTGATTGAATAAATATAATTTATTGGTTTGAAATTATTACATCAACACAAATGTAGCAGCCTTTGTATCCGATTACTACACGGAGAGAATTTTATACTAAGTATTGTGATGAAACCAGGAGTAAAATTTATTCTAAATTCTAGTAAGCTCTTGGGATCATCATTACATTCGAATACTCATTGCAAAATATCACAAGAAATTTTACCCTTGGCATTAGTCCAAATCATTTCATTGAATTTCTCCAGATAGTGTATGGTAAAGTATCATTTTACCATAAAAAGTATCGTACGAAATATTCGACGGGTAACAAATAACGACGGGTGAAAAATTCAACGTTTTATATTGTGAAATTTATCTTATTATTGAGAATAATTTAGTATACTTTTAGCTTTAAATGAATTGTCCTATATATTACCGCGCAGTTGAGTAAAACATTTTGTCAATTCGTCCAATACTAAGAACAGTCCAGCCGAAACATTCGCCTAAAAATGTGTAATATTTTCATA
>CAJUYH010001749.1:0-45861 GCA_910591685.1 Galerucella tenella
TTTTTTTTTTTTTTTTCGTCTTATCGATTTGTTTTATTATAACAAGTAGAGCAGATCACTCGGGCGTTCATCAAGATGGACAATAATTTATTCATTATATTTTCACTCTTGGTATTGAAGCTTATTGTTGCTATTAAAAGAAAAAAGAGAAAAAAAAAAGAGTCTTGGATGTCTCGCTATCCAGTTTGTTTACAAATCAATTGAAAATGATAAATAATAATTCGATAGATTAAAAATTAAATCGTTGCTAGTGGCTTGAATATCCGCGTCGTGATCTCATCAAAACAATTGACATTGCCATTTAATATTTTCCCTATATATTATTATTTAACGCATAAGAATCAATTACAATTTTATAATAGTCATTTATTACGGGCATTGCCAAATTGTCGACAATTATTCACGACTAAGATTTTGATGTACAATATCACACACATTTTCACTCGCTATTACCATCATTATCATTATTATCATTAATATTATCATTAAAGCTTATTATTATGTATAAGTTATATATTTTTAACTAAAGAATTTTTCATTAAGTTCAATTTAATTTATTGATGTACTACCTGTATACTCCCATGCTATGCTTCAATGGTGTGTATGTATGTGTATATATGCGTAACAAGAATTATGCAGGAGCAATATAGCAGGACACTTTAGCTGCTCTTTCTTCTCTATTTCAATATTTTATCCCGTTTTTTTTATTTCTTTATTTTTTTTGTTGTGGCATGAATAATCAATAGCGCACTGGATTTTCCAATACGCTTTTTAAATTCACACAATTATGTGTTGCTTATGAGAGCCACCCACGTCGAGTTATTTTCAATAAATTTTAATTTTCCCGATTGCTTCCCAATATTATTTTTATGTCGACAATAAAATATTTCAAGTACAATAACCGCCTATCCAATGAATAATGAAATTGAATCCATGCTCATATAATAAAAAAAGGATTAATATCTTATTCAATATCAATCGTTTATTTATCAACGACTAACGCCTATCTATTGCATTTTGCAATTGTTCATATTGATATATTGTCGATTTATATATGAATTTATGTTTTTTATTAGGAAGGATGAATTGTATCGTCAATTATTGTGCAGTCGATCCACTTTTCGAATCACGTATGTCAGTCTTTTCACGTTGTGCTCGAGTCGCAGATATATTTTCGGGAGAGAATGCATTTTATGACTCAATATCATTATTTTTCATCTACCTATGTCTCTATAAATTTTCATTATTCATTTATTTAATGCTAACATTATTATGTGAAAAATTTCATCAATACGAAACATTTTTGCACTTTAACTACAAGAAAAAAAAAATTGCTAAATTTAATTTCTAACTAATTGATTGTATGTTTCAAGACCGAAGCGGGGTACATGATGAGGAAAAACAAAACGAAAAAGAAAAAACAAAACAAAACTAATGGATGTATAATGTAAGGAAGAAATATATTTTTCTGGGTTCCTTTGTTCAATATCTCTTGTTCGTATTTTTTTATGTTCATGCCACTTATAGAATTGTCTACTTGAATGACCATTCATGCGAAATATAACATCAAAATAATACAACTCGACGTAGGATGGCGACTAAAAATGTGCACAACTCGTTGACAAAAATCAAGATGTACGACATACATATATATATATAGTAACTCGCTGAAATACGCAAAAATACACACATCAAAGTAACATGTGGGGAAGGCCAGGGATGAGAGCACATTAAGCGCTCATCAAACAACACAAACTGACGATAAAAATTTGTCAAACGTAAATGTAACTCACGGGGGAGAACAAACACATGAATCAAATAAGTTTTATTGTCAAACTAAGATTAGTTATCTAGACATATATATATATATAAATATATATATACGAGAGAGGAAATTAAAAAGTAAAGGCCAAAAGGTTATTGGAGCAAGATAAAAAAAAACCTTTTTCCTACACATCTTAAATCAATATCTTAATTGACAATCGCACATGACACATATCCGACACTTACCGATTGCACTCGGTGGTAGTTGGTTTATTATTTTTAATTCCCTGTCTCGACATGCCTTGGTTTATGTCCTCGAGTGGAATTTGATGGGGGTTTGTTCTTTTTGTTTTTTTGCTTCAATGATAAGTTGTGGGATAGTGCGTGGGGAACACGAGGAATTCTTGGTGGCATGCACAAGCGTTAAGTTTTTAAATTCAGGAAGACGGTTGTCAAAAAAAGGCCCAATAGTTCCCGGGTTGCTCACGACCATTTAGACATCAACCCAGCTTCAATTTTCTTCTTCGATTAATTTGATTTGACACTGCGAAATACATCACCGTGCAAAACCAAATAATTGTTAAAATCAACAAAACAGAAAGAAAAAGAGAAATCAAAAATTAACAGTAAAAAGTATGTATCTAAATAAATGTCTATGCGAATAAAAATCTGAATAAAATTGAGATGAGGGAAGAAAAGGAAACAAGAAATTAGAAGATGTTAGTGAAAGTGGCAAAAAAAAATTACGAAGAAAAGTATAAAGCGACTATTTGTGTTCAAATCACCGATGCTTTCACCGAGATGAGAATAGCAATAAAAAATTAAAATGTTAGAAGCTATAAAATGTACAGCATATTTTTTTTTTTTTTCATTTGCTCCTTTGAATATTTACAACTTGAATATATAAAAAGCTCGATGTATTACAATACAAACATGTAAATATCTCACAGTTCTCGTGTATCAACATATTATATACATATGTATATGTTTGAAAATACATACATACATATATATATATAAATATATATCATGAAAAGGTATCGGTGAATTGAGCCATGCATTGCAGTGTCGGTGCCTTTTGTTTTCGTATTGTGAGAGTTGTGTGCGAGTAAGGCAAAAAAAATTATAAACTATGCAATTTATCGTGTATAAATAAATATGTTGCGTATTGTTTTTTTTTATAAAATGAAAAAAACATTTGATATTATCTTTAAATGTTTTTTTTCCCGATGTATTTTATATGAGTGGGTGACGAAAATTTGAGGATGGACAGTTAAATATCTGGGATGTGCTGTGTAAAAATATTGATAATACTCGCAGCAAATCAGTTATTTTTTTGTTTTGTTTTTCCACAATCGCCATATATGCTGAGGAGTTTATGCTTTCAATATATTATGGAGGCGGTGGGCAGACTAATAGATTGAAATTTGTATTAAACATTGTCGGAAGGTCCTTCGTGATGAGCAGCCGCCGGCCTCATTGTAGATGTTTATGAATTTTTGTTTTTGTTGTTCTTTTTTTTTTAGCACTAACACCATGCACAACAGTCAAGAAGAGAAAAGAAACTTGGTTAATATGTCACTGAAACACACTTTTGTTAATAAATCATTTTGGCAAAGAAAAAAGAATTTTCTCAACTCTTTTTTCTCTCTCTCTCTCTCTCTCTCTCTCTCAATCTCTCACTCCCTCACGCTCATTTACTTTCGCTCTTCCTTTCTCTCTTTCAATTAAATGCAACTGCAAGTTCAAAATTCCTTCGTATGCTTTTCCATAGGAAACATTTTTGTTCTTATTCATATTTTTTCGTTTTGTTTTCGCTATTTTTTTTTGTTTTCCGTTTGTTTAAGCTTAGTTATTTTAAATATAAAATCGCAACACGCTTTAAAAAATTGGCCAAACGAGTAATAGTCCAAAAAACACGGCCCACATAAGAACGATCCAGTGTACGGTGAAAATAGGACTCTCACCATCTGCGATTTTTCTGGCAATAAACTTCAAAGTCTCATCGAGAAGTACCACTGGTATTGAGAACTTCATCACCGTTATCCATTCTTCGGCAGTCAATGGGGTAACTTGGAACACAGACTGAAATAAAAGTGAGATAAAAATCAATGATCGAGTTTAAATTCGAAAAACAATGGAATGATAAATGCCGCGAAACTAATGAGAGTTAAATTTACCGAAAGAACTTCAATGTGAAGAATGACGAAGTGAAGCGTGAATGAGAGTGCCATTGAAGCGATGAGCCACAGATTGGACCATGGTGGCATGGAGATGAGTGACTGATTTTCAGATAAGCTATATATACAAATATAAATTATTAATATTTCCGTGAGAACAAAATCTAATGAAAACAAATAGAAAAATTATTTATAAATTCAACGTTTCATTACCTGTTCATCGCGTTTAACATTTCAATTGTTACAAGTACAGACAACGCCATTGTCATTGGATGAGGATCGGTAAAGATTTTGCAGTTGACACCCTTGAATTCTTCTCCACCGCCAATGCAAGCCAAATGATGAGTCTTTAAGATTTACGGAATAGAAATACAATTATTGAGTCTGTCGATTTATCCATCAAATGCTTGATGTGATCCATCCAAATAATTATTTTTTTTTAATAAAGTTATACCAATTGATAGTAATTGAGCTGAGGTCCATTTGGACTGTAAAGGAACCACCAAGCAGCTGAGCCAACGGTCGCAGCGCCGACATATCCACCAATAGCAAGATACCGGAAGAATAACCATCCAGAGATCAATGACTCGTCGGCTTTACGTGGAGGCTGTGGAACATAAATTGAATAATGATTTAATTTAATATATTCCTTGTACTTACAATGTAAAAATGTCATGTGTAATTGAATATAAATCACCTTGTCCATGATGTCGAGATCAGGAGGATTAAAACCGAGTGCGGTAGCTGGAAGACCGTCAGTGACGAGATTGACCCACAAGAGTTGGACAGGGATGAGGGCTTCGGGAAGACCAAGGGCGGCAGTCAAAAAAATACTGCGGAACAAACATTCTATCATCATCAACATCAAACTTATTATTTATCTTTGTTTTTCATGTTGTACATATCAATTCTTTTTCTTTCTTTCCACGAATTTCTTTACGATAATTTCAAGTAATAAATTATATAGAATTATATTTACCTGACGACTTCGCCAATATTTGAAGAGATAAGATAGCGAATAAATTGCTTCATGTTGTTGTAAATGGCACGACCTTCCTCAACGGCAGCAACAATTGATGAGAAATTATCATCAGCCAAGACCATTTCAGACGCCGATTTAGCTACAGCTGTACCCGAACCCATAGCAATACCAATTTCAGCTTTTTTCAAAGCCGGGGCATCATTTACACCATCACCAGTCATAGCCGATATTTCATTCATGCTTTGTAAAAATTCAACGATTTTGGATTTGTGCGCAGGTTCAACACGTGAGAATAATCGCGCCTTCGCGCATGCTTCTCTCTGCTGTGCCACTGGCAAATCATCGAATTCCCGACCTGAATATGATTTTCCAGTTGTATCTTCCTCCTCGGTAAACACACCAATACGTCGGCAAATAGCTTCAGCTGTAGCTTTATTATCACCAGTGATAACAATTACACGAATACCAGCGGCACGACACCTCACAATCGAATCAAAAACTTCTTTACGTGGTGGATCGAGCATACCAACAACACCAATAAATGTAAGATCTTTCTCGTAAGTGTAGAATTTCGTTGAATCGCCAAGATCCATTTCATCGGGTTTCATTGGATGATCAGCAGTGGCAAGTGCCAAACAACGGAGAGTATCACGTCCAGTACCATATTGTTTAGTCAACTCAAGAATGCGATTTTTCAATGTGGAGGTAAGTGGAACTTTGCTTGTTCCCACACGTGCATGTGTGCATCTGTCAAGTACACCTTCAGGCGCACCCTTGACGAACAATTTTGGTCCAGTTCCAAGTTTAGATGGTTTCAATGGTACACAATAAGACGACATGGATTTACGATCACGTGAAAATTCAAGAGTAAATTCTTTCTTCCATTTAGTTTCAATGTCCTGTCTAACAACAATGGCAGCTGTACGACGATCAAGACCATTCTTTGGCACTGCAAAGGGATTAACTTTCTCGGCAAGTACAATTAAAGCAGTCTCTGTTGCTTCGCCAACCTTCTCAAATGCCTGTTTGAATTCGTTGAAGTCAATAGCTGAGTCATTACACATTATGCAAATTGTACCAATCTCATGAAGTGCTTCATAATCTTGGCCCTTAACTTTCTGATTTTTCAGGAATACTTCACCAATTGGTTCGTAAGTTGATCCAGTAATTTCGAATTCATGGAAGCTGCTGTCATTGCCTTCAATTTTCTCAAAAACAAACATACGGCTCACAGACATTTGATTGGTAGTAAGTGTTCCAGTTTTATCAGAGCAAATAACTGATGTACAACCGAGAGTTTCAACAGACGGTAATGATCGTACAATAGCATTTTTCTTAGCCATACGACGTGTGCCAAGGGCCAAACATGTGGTAATAACGGCAGGTAAACCTTCGGGAATGGCAGCGACGGCAAGAGCAACGGCAATTTTGAAATAATAGATAGCGCCCTTGATCCATGAGCCACCGTGCGCGGGGTCGTTGAAGTGTCCAATATTAATAGCCCACACAGCAACGCAAATAACTGAGATGACTTTCGACAATTGTTCACCAAATTCGTCCAATTTTTGTTGCAATGGCGTTTTAATTTCCTCTGTTTCAGACATTTCCGTACGAATTTTACCAATAGCTGTATTTAAACCAGTACCAATAACAACACCACGAGCTTTACCAGCAGCAACATTTGTACCAGAGAATAGAATATTTTTCTTATCCTGATTGACGGCACGTGGATCGGGAATAGCATCAGTATGCTTGATAACGGAAACCGATTCACCAGTAAGGATTGACTGATCAATTCTGATTGTTGTTGAGAAAATTTTCACCAAACGGATATCAGCTGGAATTTTGTCACCAACTGACACTTCAACAATGTCACCTGGAACAATTTCCTTGGCGCGAATCCTTTGGACGCCAGATTTATCGGATCTGACGACTTTTCCCATTTCAGGCTCATATTCCTTGAGCGCTTCAATGGCAGACTCGGCATTACGCTCTTGCCAAACACCAACCACAGCATTGGCAATAAGAATAAGCAGAATAACAAAGGGCTCAACGAAAGCGGTGAACGCGTCATCGTGCTCTTCAAATAATGCTAATACCTTTAATAAATAAAAAAAACAAATTTATATATATATATTTATTTATTTATTTTCAATTGCATATGAATAATAAATAAATAAATAGCGATATGGAGATTCTATTGCACACTCACGAAAGATATGATAGCGGCTAATAGAAGAATCTTAACTAGAAGGTCATCGAATTGTTCCAATACAAGTTGCCAAATGGATTTTCCTGAAAGATAATGAAGTACAACAAATGTTATTGCATATTTGTGAATTGAATGATACGCATGTATATATATATATTCACACACAGACACGCATAGAAAGAGATAAGCAGTCAAGAAAGTTGGCCGACTGGTTATTGTAGAATCACATGACGAATATTCAAAAACATTTATCAATATCTTGCGCGATCTACCCCAACGCAAGAGGCCATGTGTTCATCGTAAAATTGGCTGTGCCATACCAATAATGCCAACAATCTCCAGTGACTCTCATCGTACTCTCTGCTCAATTCAAATCCCAAACTTTTTCGAGTCCTTGTTTGCGCGGAAAAAAAATTAATAGAACTTGTACAATGTTTAAAATATTGGCAACAGTCTAAATGGCCTTGATCACAAAATGCCATGCGTAATTATTGACGTCACTGGCTTCTTCTCCCTCTCCCTCTCTCTCTCTCTTTCTTTCCGCGTCTCTTACTCTCACTCACTCACAGTATTGATTATATTAACTATCAATGACACTTGAAATTCATCGTTTTTACGTCAATCACAAAAAGATCTTACCAACTGCAAAATGATCGCGATAAAATTTATCATTTCCGAAATAATTATTTGCACGAAAACATCAATCTATATTTATTGTATTGATATACATTAATATTGATTGATATTATTGATCAGATGAAGGTGCGAGAAATAATGAGATTGTCCGCGACTATATTATTTTCGTTACCGCCTTGAATGCAATGTCATAGCGTATTAACGATAAAAATTCTGATGAATTTTTTTTTTCTTTCTCTCTTAACACAAACCATCTATAATAAAGGAAACTGCTTTTGAACACAACTAGAGGAGAGAAAAAAGTAAGATTGCAAAACATGAATGATTCTCATAATATATTTAACAAAACAAAAGGAAAATAATAAATAATCATTGGTTTGCATAAACTGGTGACGTAAGCGGCCGCGGTCAATTTCTAAACGACTGTGTGCTTTATGTATACCTTTAGAGCGGAACTGACAAACCACACAGTGCGAGCCTCCAATGTTCTATCCTCGTCATCATCATTGCCACACTGCTATATTTAATACATCTCATGTCTTTGAATTTCATGCAAAGTTATATGCTAGATTTCTTTCTTTTTTTTTTTATTTTCAATATTATTATTATGAATTTCAAGGTGCAGTAGACCCTCATTTTGTTTAACGACGCGTCAACGTTTGTAAAACAGGGGCGCGAACAACAGAAGGACATGATACGCCCATACATCATATCATCGTGATCGTCATCGACATTATTGCATTGTATCCAACAGCCTATAATTAATTTCTATCTCGCGCAAATATTCACGAATTGTTTTGTTGCGATTGCACAAACAATGAATATACCAATTATTATAGGCAATGAACGAGACTTACCCTCCTCAGCTGGCAATTCTGCAACAAATAAAAAACAAAAGTATTTATTAATAAATTGCGCACCATAATAATATTAATATCAATTAAATTAGTAAAGGGATTAATTTATACAACGTTGGATATTCCCTATGGTGAATTATCTTTATCCAGTGCCATTCAAAGCAATAAACTCGAGAGCTATATGCCTGCATCATTCGCTTTAAATTGACCTATTTCAAACGCTTCACAGCACTATCATCAACAAATACAATTTAATATTCAACATAGTGTGTATACCTGATAGAACACAAGTTGAGAAATTGCTCAATTGCATCCGCTAAAATATTGGCATTCAAATTAATAATATAATTCATATAATAATTGGAACGTAAAATAATTTTTATTCCAAGAACACACGATAGAGGAAACCGTGACTTTGCATACATTTATCGGATCAATGGCTTGATCAACGTGTACACGCAAACTCTGCGAAGAATAATAAAAATTGTGGTGTCACATCTCGCACGTATAGTACAGACACACGTTTATACACATATATATATATCTTTTGTTAAGCGAACAGAGATATAGCAGAATCAATAATGACTCATGCAGGGGTGAACCATAACTACATATACGAAGGTGGACTTGACACCTTTCATCTCCGAAGAAAAACCCTATTTACGATCGTACCACAAATAGACAGAAAAAGAAAGAGAAAAAAGTGCGAAAGACTGTGTGCATCACGTAGTAACGAGTGATCATTGATCGTTATGATAAAAAGCCACCGTGTATTTTCCTCGCCGAGTTTTTCAAGATGAGAGTGATGTGACGTTGTATATAAACGTAACAATGGATAAACTATAAATTTGTAACGCGACAATGAGCGTGAGCAGCAAGTGCAGACACAAAGCTGTCACTTTATATCCACAATGAAAATAAAAAAGGGGATTGAAGTTTAAAGCCCATACCACATTTACCCATAGATATTGTACAGTAAAAGTCTTTGTATTCAATCAATCTCTTTCACTTGCTATACCACAAAAATAATAAATATATTATTCCATTTTAAATTGAATAGTGAAAATTGAATTGATATGAATTTTTTTTTTTTACTTTGAAATGTAAATAAATGATTTATTGTATATTTTAATATGTCTAAATATTTAAAATGCCACATGAATTTATGTACAATTGTCGTCATACCCACGTGTCAGTTCAATGTATCACAGTAAATACAATACGATTTGCTTATCTAAATGATATTACAATTAGCAATATCCAATGATAATATCGATTGGAAAAATTGTATGAGCCATTGTATGATTGGGGCTTCAAACAAATCACTAAAAGTTCGCCGGACATTTATAGACAAGGTATATATATATGGTAATATATGATAAAAATTGAATGACATGAAGGTAATGTCATTACTTGAATTTCCTCATTAATTATGAATTAACCTTCGAGACAATGGTGAGGGCTAATGCTAACACGTTGGCTTATTATCACACATCAGGTGTACATTTATGAGGCGGAAACTGTTAGTCATCATTTGTATTAAATCGTAGTAGAAGTGAAAAATAAGAATGCCATTGTAGAAACAGGAGTATGTACAGCAACAATTTGCAAATAAATTTCCGTGAAACTATATACAAATGAATTTCAAACTCATAATTCTATAGTTCAAAGGGATACTGAAGTTGAGAAGACGCTAATAATGAGTGGGACAGAATGAAAACCGGGTAGTAATATACGTGGAGTTTATAACTCAATAAAGTTCATTGGCTTGGCGTAAATATGTAACTGCAGGCATGAGGGATGGAAAAGTATTACGATGTAATGACGAACTGACGTCGCAGTTGATCGGCCATTAAATGAATTCTAAAAATGACTTGGCTTCTAATTTTGCGCGACGTTAACTTGAAGTGTGAGCTAATCAGCAATATAAACTGGATGAAAAATAGAAATAATAAAAATAGACAAGACAAAAAAATACGGAATAAGATAATAATGGATTGCCCACAAAGAAATTTCTGTCAGTGGTTTATAAATAAACTACACGTATTATATATAATTATGTTGTTTGTCAGTAATTAGTGATTTTTTTTTACCGATTTATTTCAACGTAATTTGCCACAAATTATTTACAAATAAAATTAATCTCAAAGATTGAATAAATCATATAGACAAATTCACTTGGCTGCAATGAAAAACTTTGGAGGTTTGTTGAAGGATAAAAAAAATTATATATACTTTCAAAACGTCTATATACGCCGACAAATAAATGAATGTGTTGACGATATAACAATGAAAAATAATGATAAGGTCAAAGATATAGATGTGAACTCATGAATTTTCGATGATGACTTCCGTATGAAATGACACGTGACAAATGACAACTAAAACAAGGCCTACATATTGTACTCATTTCTTTATAAAGTGATGATCAATTTGGCGAATATTCCTGTACAAATACAGATACACATTGTAACGAAACGTGACAAATTTAATTACGTGGCTTAATTATCCCATGTTGATTTCTCTCAACATTTGAATTATTTATATACGGGATTTATCATGAATATAGAACACACACTTGCAATTATTTTAATTATGAAGTTCATCCATAATCAAAGTCATTTGTTCATACCACCAGCAATAGCAATGAATGCAATTTATTTAAATGAAAATGGAAAATATATATATTTATCTATATATCTAGTTTGTAATCATGCGCGTCTGTGAATGAAGTAATACACTTGCAACTGTTTTGCAACAAATGTGAGAGTGAAAATAAATTGAAATGGACACATAGATATGAAGAATGTGTATGTTCATAAAATGTAAAATTCACTGTTTATTATTGGATAATTTTGTAACATTGCATGGCAAATGAATGTGAACCAACTAGTGAAGCCTAAAATAAATCCTCCACCACACTATATATTTTTCTTTAATACCAATCGAGTTTTCAAATTCAAATACATACAACTTGCTTGATATGTAATAAATGACAGCTGTAACATCTTGAAATATCCACTTAACTACATGAACACTCGTCACAGAAATAACAAAACAAAAAAAGAGAAAAAACAAAAAAGGGAGCAAGAAAAATGAGAAAATAGTCGAAAACTATTGCGCAAAAACATTTGACGAATGGCTTAAGAAAAGTTTATTTTATCTCAAACGTTAATTATTGTTTCAAGCATTTTGAATTTTTATTTTTTTCGTCGATGATGGATGAGTGTTGTCAAACATTTAATTTGTGAAGCGAATTGAAATAGATTGAAATCTGCATTGAATGTAGATATAAATAAAATAACATCAAGACATTTATTTTATCTAACAATTCGATGATTTGAAGAACAATAATGCGTGCTAATTCAATTATGATATTGGTTATAAACTGAATGCACGGCACAAGATAATCTTCAATATTGTGTTTACGTCAACACGATCGTAACATTCAACTATCTATTAATTAGTTTGATATATAATAATAGGCATGCAAGCTAGTGTCGTATGTCACTGATAAGAATGCGACAACGTGTTACATATAAAAACGTGATGACAAAAGTTCAAATACTATTGTTACTATACATCTATAAAATCTTAAAATATCCAACGATTATTATTTAATAATTAATACAATAATAAAGGGTAGTGCAATTTCAAATCACTCACCATTGAGACCATATTTTTCCTGATTTCTCTTCACCTGATCCGTTGATAATCCTCGTTCCCCGTCAACGCTAAAAAAATTAAATGTCTCGTCCACAGTTTTGATGTGGGCGTCCTCCATGGTTGATTCTTTATATTACGACTGTTTATATTAATTTTATTTTCCCTTTTCTCTTTCAGTATCAGTATGCGCTCATTCACACAGACTTAATTCTGAAAAACAAATGATTTTCATGATAAAACGGGATAATTTACGACATTTATGAACTAATATAGTGTGCAAACGCGAATGATAATTTTTTGTTTATGTCACAATGAGCCATGAATCAACAAGTCATTGGTATACAGTACAATCTGATTTCAATTATAAATATGTAAAACCCCATCAATAATATTTATTCGCACGTCTCGTCTATTCATCGTATTGTTTTTTTCTTTCAATTAGATAATACCAACATATCCTAATAGAGAATGAAAATGCTAAACACATAGAAAGGAATATCTATTATATCTCGATGCATTCATAATAATTAATACGAAAAACAATCGGGTGGGGGGAAAAAAAAAAAACTGACTTTTTATTTTATAATCACTTACACATATATTTAATATTGAATATCGAGGGTAATTATTATGTATAACTCACCCTAAATGAAATTATAATACGTACGAGTATACGTGTCACGGGAAAATGTTTTATGGGCCACGAATTATAGAGGTTATGTATGAAGTATTCTCTCGGAATGATGACGGCAATAAATAAGTTTGTATCAATACAAATAAACACTCATTCAACTAACAATCACGACCATCACAAAACACAATTCCAAATATTCATTTTACACGTCATAATCCTCTTCCTATCTCAATTATTATTTTCACGTTATTATTCGTCAACTAAATACAAATGTGTCGATAGAATGAATTTGCTCACCACGAGTTGCTGACCAAACCTTTGCTTCCGCGCAACTGGCATACGATGAAGAAACACCGTGCGGCGGCCAATGATTGGTCGACTCGCCTCTACTGGCGTCTATCAGTACTCCATTTTTTCGCGGGAAACCATTTAAATTTTGATTATTCTATCACCCACTTATTATTAACACAGACTTTGTCAATTTATTTTGCAATTTCAATCATTATTGCATAAAAGCGTTAAAATAATTCTTCAAAAATATGGTATAAATTGGAATATCGAATGGCATTAAATTGTGAAATATCACTACTAATGTAACAGTGAAGGATAGAAAATATGCGTGGTGTTGGAGCATAAAAGGAGCATGTGGAGCTTTACGATTGGCTGGAGTGCGTTGCTCGTTAAATAAGCGACCGTAATGTGTGACGCACAACCGGATTCTATTTTCAGGCTTCTCCTAAGCGATTTCCTTGGCGCGTATTTTAAGACGTTTTGAAGAACTTTGACTCATTGTCATGATTATATAATATATATATATATTCATCGATATCGGCCCAATTCCATTATCAATATGCAAACCCACTGACATTAAAGAGGGGAGAAAAAAAAAACAAAAAAAAACCGAAAAGGAGAGAAAAAAAAATGAAAGAATGAAAAATAAACAAACGGTTGACATGAAAAAAAAAGGTTACATTTACATTTACCCAAACTTATATAACTCACTTTACAGATATTGTAGAAAATTGGCGATAAAAAGTGGTAAATTGAGAATTTTTAAATGAATATGAAGGTGTTTTTAATGACAATGACAAAGAATAAACGTACTACATGAGTTGATGATATGATTAAATAAAATATCACTGGGTAACCCAATAAAATTGAAGAGAGTTGGCAGCTCGTTGACATTCGACGCTCTCGTTTGGTCTCACTCGCGCGCCTCTTCTCACGTGTCACCAACAACTGAGAGCAACCTCTCATCCAACCAACCGGCTGTTTCAGAACTATCTTAAAATTCACTATTGGCCCCGTGTGGCAATATAACATAAGCGGGCTTTACTACTAAAACTCCCCGGGACTAGTAGAGAGTTAGCCTTGCAGCCAAAATGCGCGTGCCCGAGCGGACACTTTTAGCACATCCCAAAACGACTTCCTAATCATTTTGGCAGGGATGATCGCACAACACCACCACTCTGCCAACACACTCCTTCTCTCTTACCCTATATCTAATTTTTTCTTAACATCAACCTTACAATTTAACCCTTACTCAGCCTCATCTAATCACACCCTTTAATATTTTGTATCATCCATATAACCTCTATCTTAGCCAATTAAAATCACAAGAATAAATCTCAGCACGTAATTCTACCCTCATAATATATCTACAAAATAATCAACTTGGCTCATCTGCTTCACTCTCCGTTTGCTTTTTCAATCTCTATATATTATGCTAGCAACAACAGACACATACATGTATGATATTATATATTTGAAACATTGGAATAATGGCATTTTTATGGCCATTCTCTTCTTTATCGTTGGGTGAAGAGATTGTTGCTTCACATCAACTTCTTTGACGCCATTGCAATAAAATAGATTATAAAGAGACGATTTGTTGGCAAACACAATGATGATGATGTGTTGTCTGTATGTCATGGATATATACCAGTGCGCGTACACATATATCAATCATCACGTAAGGAATTTTTGGCTCAATCAAAATGATATACCAACATCAGTGTACAGTAGATATGTAAAGTATATAATTATAAAGTTCTCCACCTTCAAGACTTGTCAGCGAAAAAAAAAAAAAAAAGAAACAAGAAGAAAAATGAAAACAAACAGAAGGTTTTTTTTTTCTTTTGTATATAAAGTCTTCACTTGAACACACTTGGTATGTATATATAATGTGACCTATAACCTATAATCAGATGAACATACAATTCTATATGTAAAAAAAATTATATCAAGAGACAAAAATATTTCTATATCCTATTGAGAAGATGACGCAGGATATGGATGAATCGCGAGATCACTAAACAATAAATCTTCATACATTAAACATTTTTTTTTCATACACCATCCTATATTTACACAATAAATAAAATTAATCTTATTCAAAACCTCGCCCCCACCCTCGGCCAACCTCATCCAGATTATTAACTTGCAATGGGCCTTTGTTTTTCCTCTTTAATTTTTTATTTCACAAACACTCGATGAAATGAACAACAATCCATTCGATAATTTTTTCACTTGTTACTACTCACAATTTCACTTTATCACCGACTCGAATAATTTTATCGTTTTTGTTTGTTTGTTTGTTTGTTTGTTTGGTTATTTTTTTTTTCTTTTCGCTTTCTTTCTTTATTTATTTTAATGGAATTTTTTTCATCGTTGATAATGACTTACCGGTTTAAATTAAATTTGTATATACGGTGCACTTAATCTCAGTCAATATATTAAACACTTTAAACAATAACCCGACCCCTTGTACAGTGCTACTCCCCTTTAGACATGATTGTATTATTAATAAGACAACAAATTACTTCTTTCTCTATCTGTTTTTTTTTTTTTTTTTCGACTATTTGGATTTCAAAATGATACGGCAACGCCTGCGCTGCTGGCAAAACGGGGCGCCGGACATCCTCGAAATTCGTTTAAATAGTTGTTGATGCCGCTATCTGGTGGACAGATAATGAACAAATTGTGAGCGAGGTTGCGATGAAGATAGGATGAGAGAGCGAGAAAGATCGAATGATAATGGAAGAGGTAAAAGGGAGCGCTTTTATTTGGCGAAAAGCCAGTTGTGGTCCCCGGTTTATTTCTTGGTTGCTGTAACGTCATTTTTTCTACTTTCATCCCCACTTTATACGACTTTGAAAATTAAAAGAGTCACTGGGACACAGTGAATGATTAAAATGCTCTAGATTCAAGGAATACTCGAATTTATTTATTTATTATTATTATTATTTTTTTTTTTTTCATTTAGTTTGTGAAAAACTACGAGTTTACCAATTCATCGGAATTATAGAAAAATAAAAAAGAAACATTGCACAATTGATTGATTTTATTTTTATATTTATTTTGTAAATAATGCATTACATATATACATATATTTTTTTTAGATGCCATTGAAGAGGAGAAAAATATATATGAGTTGATGTCCAATGATTACATCACATTTACACATAAATCTTAAACTATGCTGAAATCGATGAAATCATATACATATTCTCGTGACAAAGAGACATATGGGCGATGATCCAAAAGCGGTATTAGACAAGATTGCGTGCATACATCTATTCATATATCATTCATATACATCACAATTACGTACAATTGTTTCCACAGGTTATACCAATCTCTATAATGCATCACTCTTAATTGCTCATTTGTCTGGTTGCTCTATTACCAATTCTATTTTGGATTACCAATTGGATTTAATATTCTCAATTTTATCATTTATATATCTAAATATCATCGATAATTCAACTGCAATTAAATTCTCATGATTATTACAAATATTTATTTTCTTTTGTATTATTAATATTTTAATGTTGTTGACAGCTCATGTGATTTATATTCACGGAAGCGTTTGAATGAATGCGTTTTGACTGGTCGGATTAAATTAAAGATACGGATGACTACTAACCGCCGACGCGAATACTTGGGAAAATTTAACTATACACTGCAGCCTATGTCATACATATAGTTTTCATGTGCTCATATGTTTTCGTGGTGATCCAACTATATGAATTCCGGTCATTGCACTGTATAATTCGAGTGTGTATATGCAATTGAAATGAGTAGTCATAGATGAAACTGTCATTTCCCATTCGTCCAATGACTACAACTGCAGAATATGATAGGTGGTGTATTTTAGTTGTATATAATGGTGCCCACTATTATATACAATATTAATAAGCTATGAAATCACTTGTTTTCTTCATTTTTTTATGTTTAAAATTGTGCGAGTCAGCAGTGGCTAGATTGAAAAACCAGGTTTAACTGACATGATGGACAGATAAATATTACCAACAAGATTGACATATTTTTCGTTCAACTTTTATTTATGCTATTTATGTAACTACGAGGTAGTTTCTGGACACTACATATATCACCGTTTCACGTTAATCGTTGTAGCAATATTTGTGACAAGTAAAGTTGAACTCAATTGTTGATTCAACAAAAAAGGAAATGCGGATTTATTACAAATGACATCCAATACTTTATTGAATCTCAGAAAATTTCTCGGTCAACAAATGGATTGATATAATTGTGATTGGGTTTAATTATAAAATAGCTAGGCAGAAATAACAAGAGAAAAAAAAAAGTATTGTAAACTTAAATTCCGTGAATGTTAAAAAATATGATTTTTCATTTTAATATCACGCTTGTTGACAAGTGAAGAAATGAATAATGTAAATCAATTAATTTCACATCTACGTCTCCATGAATCACGTTATAACCGTGTACTATAGCTACTGGATTGACTTTTATTCATACAGATATTTTCGAATATTATTTTTAACAAATCTGAACGATCGGTCGAAATCAGTAAAAAACAAAAATAAAGAAATAAAACGAGAAAAAAAAATGTTTAAAATCGTAGAATACACGTCCGTGAGAGACGTTCAGTTAGTTTCAAATATATTTTTAGTTTCGGCAGGGGAAAGAGATAATACGAAATTAGAACGCACACGGCCTTTGTGCGAATAAGCGTCATTAGTATTTCTCTCAGGGTAGCGACGAGCAACATGAAAATGGGAGAACGTGCGTTTATGATCACACCAACGAGCGGGCTGCTAGCACTCCCTGTCCCTGGGATGCATTATTGTTGCCAACATTTAGAATAGACAGGTAATACGTTCGATTTCATCTATGAAAAACCGCACATGTAGAATTCATCCCGCTGTTCGTTTAATCATATGCTGTATTAGACATAAACGACTTTATTTTAGCTCACCAACAATATGTGTACCATCCGAATAAACACACAAATTTTCACCGAGAAATCAATTGAATTCATCCAAAACGTTTAAAGACATGTAATGAACATTATGAATATCGTTCTATACAATGAATAGACAAAATTTGGCGTCGTCAGAGGTGAAAATGAAATGTGGATGACAGGGGTCATTTCAGCACGTTGACAAACGCGATAACCCTTCATCGTATGCCAATATATTATATATCCATGTCTATTCTATATGTATATAAAACAAAATAAGTGGGAGAAGAATAATAATAGTTGAATGGCAGATGAGTTTAAATGTTTAATAGGCATAGTATTAGTTTTTAATGATACATTAATATACAATCTCTATTGATGTATTTAACGCTTGGTGCGGGGTAAGAAGTAATTGAGAATGTAGAAGGGAGCCGTTGACAGATACAAGTTACAGTTGCGCATTACCGCCAACACGCGCGAAAACATATCGTAAATATATAGATATATTGGATTGGTAAAAGACTACTTTTACATTGCATCTAAATGACGCGTGGCAATATTATTTAATTTCATCACATTGAAATACATTTGATAATTCAAGTGTACCACTTGTGTAATATATTAGTGATGCAATAGTAGATTGTATGATAACAATAAATATTGTATTTGTATAAATAAATGTGATCTCGCCTGGTAGTAATAGAGACAAAGTATGATTATTAGTATCAATAAATGAAGGCGTTTGTAAAATAATAAATGCAACATTAATTTATCGTTGAATTTTAAGATGACTGGGTGCAGCGATGTGACAGTTCATTGTCTTAAATAATTCAACGCTGAACAGCGGCTATGAAAGATGCCGCGGGGACATAGTAGTAGCTATACTACTTTGGCAGATTTGGTGAGTGCGACGGCGAGTCGAGAAAGCGCAGAAAAGTTTCATCCATCATGTCGAAATACGTATCGCAAAAATAGTCGAAGGATGCGGCGAGGTCGAAGACGATTCGTCAGAAGCCTACAGGCAATACACGCGCACTCGAAAATCCCTACTGACCATGACCATCTCCTTCACCACTCTTTTTCCACACGGTATTTTCCATTTTCCTTCTTTTTTCTCTCTTTTTTTCTTTTTTATTTTTATACTATTTCATCCTAGAGAAAGTCAAACAACAATTTAATAACACCGATAAAGTTGTTGATGTCCATTCATTTTGAATAATAAAATTTTATTTGACTTTCCAAAAAAAACTATGTTCAATAACGATTTTTTATCTACTGATTATTGAAATATATAACTTGAACGTGCGTGTGTCTGGCCGGTATCACTTACATAATAGACGTATGTTTTAATAAGTTTCAGCTTCACGTGTATAAGTCGTGCCAAGGATGGTACCTATAGCCTGAGAATGTGAAGGGAACAGAAATAGAGGGCATTGTAGCATTTTCTGGTTTAACACACGCAATGTTTCTCTTCCAAATGTTCGAGAAATCAATCCCACAAGAAGTAGAACGTGCCCAGGTCATCCCGGGTTTGACCTCACTATAAATTTCAATCCTTTGTATCACCTAAGCCCCCATTTCGGCTATCTACAAAATCAAAATTAATATAGATATATACATCAATTATGATTATTGATAAGTCGATTAATGAACTTACCAGTGCGAATTATGGTGTATGTATTATTATCAAAATATATATTCTTTCACCCCTAAATAAAAGCATGCGATCGCTCAGACGTCAGATGCATGAAGTTTTTACAAATGTAAACCCAAACGTCACAACTCGGAGAGAGGAACGATCCTTGAGTTGACAATCATCATAATGGCCGGTCAAGCCTACACTCTAGGCCAGGGGCTAGGCTAGGCTATTTTTTGCCGTTCAGCTTGTGTACCAAAAATAGTTTTCATATATTTTGTCGTCGCATCCACTGATGTCGAAGTAACAGAGGTAACGCGCCGACGGGAATCGCATCACGAATCTGCTCCACTGCCCACGAGAACTTTACTTCACACGAATATATGTCAAATAGACACATCAGATGATCCAACGTGTTGGACTTGATCGTGTAGAACAGAGAAGATATGAAAAACGAATTAGCGAATAGCGAAAAAAATAATAAAATAAAATAAAAAATAAAAATTCATGAGAAGTGTGTCGGTTATTCATAAATCTTGACAAGTCCAAACAAACCAATTTTTCATATACTGTTTCTTTATTCTCAATCCCTCAAAAAATATATATACTTTACATTTCGTTTAAAAAACTGTGTAACATCTTCACCTACGCAATGGCAAAATTTTTTTGCCCATCAACCTAGAGCGAAAAAGAGCATCCAATTTTATTGAGACGAGAGGGAATCTATTTCAATAGTCGTCACGCTACCGGACACACGACAGGTGCATACGTATGCCAGGAAAGACATCATCTTTTAATTCCACGTCCAAGTAAACGTATAACATATAAGAATACACACGACATCAACATCGACGACGACAATTTTGTCGTAAAATTTCGCAATGTATCAGACCAAAAGCTAAGGTATTTTCATATCGACGACATGGTTAGCTGCCAGTAATAAAATATAGGAAAGACCGAGACTACGACCCAGCGGTTATATAGCAATCTAAGAGATAGAGGTGTTATATTTTCAGACACGAATAAACGAAAATTATTTAAATTAAAATGCAGTAAGGATTCACTTATGTATGATATTTGTCATGCAGAGAATTTTTATAAATTTTTGTTTTTTGTTGTTCATGCTGATACTGATTGCAATGGCAGAGAAATGAAAATTAATACGAGGGACAATGAGACAATAATGGAGAGGGATGAGATGAAAGTGCCACCTGCTATACATGCACTGACCATGTCTCTGTGAGTTGAATACAGCGGGGCCGAAGAAGAGCTACCGCCTACATGAAATGCTACTGTGTTATTTCGAGGACTGTGGCCTTGGGTAGTGGCCAGAGAAAACTTTTGAAATATTGGGGGAACACACAGAATGGCAACCGGCCTCTTGGGACCTTGAAGATATGACAGCGATCAAGTAAATGATGGGATGATAATCGTATTGATTGAGTAATAGATTAAATAATAATACGGATAATAAATCAATACCTATGTATTAAAAATATTTTGATATATGAAATAGCAACATGATTACATTTGAATATTTCATAAATCATTTAATCTTACAAACCCTTGTCATGTTCTACACCAATCATCTGGAAAATATTTTATCTCGGTAACAAAATACTTTTTCATAACAATATTTGTGCAAGACGGCTAAAATACTAACCGTCCCCGTAAAAAAATATCCGTTACAATACGTTGATAACTCCATACGATCTCAAATCTGAAAACTTGAGTACATCCTGAAGCGCTACATTAAAATCCAAATTATGGTTTTTTTAATGAAGTATGGATAAACCAGGTCAGTAGGCCGCTCGATACAATCAGTCCACTCCTGAAATATAGACAGAACAAATAAAAAATGGCAAATAATAGATTACTGTTATAAAAATGTTTGAGCGATCTTGCATGTTGGCAGCGACATATAACGTCTGCAAGACCTTGATGTATCTCATGCGACAATTTTCGTGCTAATTAGAGTTCATATGTGCGCGGTTATATGTGCCAAAATCGGCCAATTACATTGATAGATTGCAGGCAGAAAAACTGTGTGGCCACTTAAACATCGATGAATATCACACACCAATTAAGGCAACTCGAATTTTCATATAAGTATACAATATGTCATTTAAATAAATTATTCAACTTCTTTTAATACAGAAATATACTTAATATACATACCAGAAAATAGATTTCCTTGCGAGCAATTCGCGTATTGGATTATATACAACAACTCTATAATCGTTATTTCCCGTAAAATGTTTAATAATTGCTCTGGTGCTGAAAACAAAATATCAATTAATAATGCATGTGTCTTTCGTGTTGAAATGATATGATTAATCATTGCGAATGTTTGGCTATGTGAAAGTTAAAAGCTTTCACATAAATTGGAACGTAGCCAATTAAAAGCGTGAATCTAGTATCAATCTTACCACAAACGATGTCAAAAGTTAATATAGCTATCTATTAAATTGAAAAGGCTTTGCTATTGTTTTTGAAAAAGAAAATCATCAGGGATAAATAGCTCGCAAAAAGATTCATAAGGATTGCGATGCATGATAGCGATTCCCGGGATAAGTAATTCATTTGCCGATCTAAATCGAGTCGAGCATCGCGTCAGCTGACGGGGAAGTGCTTATGCTCTTCGTGTGTACTACGTTTGAGTGAACCTTGGATATTATTAACTTTGTTTGTACGTCGTTTACCTGAGGTCGGGCCAAGCAGACGACAATTTTTCATCCAAAACCGACAGAAATTGGTGGTATTTGTGAAACGCGTCTGATGATTCGAATTCATATAATATAAAAGCTTTGATACTTACGTACGATGATTCGAAGTGGCTATTAAGATACTTTGTTTTGAATATGGCTTAATGGCGACAGGTCTAAATGATTTGAGCACTTTTAACAACTGTAATAATGAAATGAATCAGTATTTGATCATGAAAATTATTACACGTTTGCATTTATGGTAGAGCGAAATATTACATCTCCCATGTCAAGTGGGATGGATGATTTGGTTCGGATACTGAGCCATGGTGGCCTCGACGATGGTGGATCCAAGCCATCGAGTCTCTGTAAAAAATTATAATATAATCTAATTCTTTATGTACTATGTATTTCTGTTTATTTAATATGATTATCGTAATATTATGAAACTTACTATATATGAGAGATCTGCTCTGATAACATTTACACAGTTAATGTACTCTTTTATTCCATATAAAATTTCCGTACTTGTCAATTTTGCCATCACAATAGAGGCAGAACTGCGGATACAAATATCACATAATTACCGATATTGAATGAATAAAAAATGTGTCGAATAAAACACGTTACCTTTTACGCTTTTCTATTGCATGAACGTAAGCACATTTGATAAAGCAAACGCCAGTACAATATGAATCCCAACCAGCGTCATGAAAATTCTCTTCATACATAAATATACGGGACAAGAAAAAAAAAACATTATGTATTTATGTATGGATATTTTCATAGGCATATGCAATATTCGTTGTTCTCACCAGTCATATTATTGTCGTTGGCTAATTCAATTTTCGGTGATGATATACATAAAGCGTGACCGTTACCATGTTTGAAAAATGTGTATAATTCCGTAAGAACATTTGATTTCCAGTGGTCTAAAAATTATTTAAATATCTTGTAAATATTTCAATGTGTTAGACAAAAATAAAGTCGTAAACTTGTACCTGACTTTATGACTTTTTGTAACTCGTAACTGATGAATTTTGTATCGTACACCAGTGGGAACAATTGGTTAATATCTACCTTAAAGTCTGAATACTTTTTTGGTAAAGGTTTATAAAATTGCTTATAGATAAACATAAGGTCTAGAAGTAAATTGTGCCCCACTAATGGTTTCTTCAATGTCGATAACAATTTAAATACTTTTGTAAACCCCAAATAATAATCAAACAGTTCATCATCTAAACTGTTATTATCGCGTTCTTTTAATATTTCTTTTGTTTCTACTGTTACTTTAATCACCCATATTGTCTTTTCCTTTCGCTCAGTCCACACACTTTCAAATGAATTTCTCAGCAGTTTTTCAAGGTAACATTGCTGAATAAAGTTATCACACTGCAACTCAAGTCCTTTTTCAGATGGATGAGAATCATCCAACCATTCGGCGACTTTGTTAATAATCTGCGAGAATTTCTCCTCGTCCTCTATATTATCCAACGTGTCATCATTAATTGCCGGATAATCGTTATTGAAGCTTCGCTTCAATTGTACTTCTGTCTGTTGATCCAGATATGATATACCTTCATTATTCAACTAAAATTCAGTATACAATTGTTAAGTAATAAAGACATTAAAAAGCATTCACATGAGATTTGTTAATAAACCTTCTTATACCTTATCAAATTGAAAATTATGACGTGCAAGAAATTCAATTGCACCAACTTGCCAAGAAAATTGCCTATTGCCAAAAGGCAACGGTCTTGGTAGAAGATAAAAATTAAAAGGTTGAGTAATATACTTATTGTCATCTCTTATATATCTGAACGTAGTTAATCCTATTTGAACAGCTATAAATGGGTCTATATTATTCCTCAACTTTTCATAACGCTGTGGCATTGAATCAAATAATCTAAGTTAAATGAAATTATAAATTTATACACAGAGAAAATGTATTGAACAATTTTTAGGTTATGAAGATTCATTTTGTCTCACGATAAATCAGCAACATTTTTTTCTTTGATTCCACTAAATTCTGCATCAATTGCAATGAATGTCGCATTTTTTATAGCATTTTCAATCTTGGGATAAAGCTGTTTAAAATTACTATTAACAATAATATCCATAATAAACTAGAGATATTACGAATCAAGCCGAGTCACAACACATTACCAACACGTGTTATGTACTTGCGTAGAAAACAAAGAAATTTCACTGAGCGCGCTAACATAAAAGGAATCGTACGCAAATAAAAAGAGAACTCATGTTGTACATAAGATAATCCAATATTACATTTTACTTAACGTTATTACAACATAACGATTTTATATTTTCCTTTGTTTAGTAATTATTCATACAATAAATGGCGGTACGAATTGGTTCATTATGAAAATCCCTTTCCCATTATTAGAACTACGAAATTAAATTTATATTATAAATGAATTTCACAATAATTATATATATATTACTTGCCTGAAAAGTTAAAAATTTTACAATCAACATCAATAAAAACAAATGTTTGTCATATATCTACATAATGATTATCTATATAAAAGAACATAACAATAATTCTATTTCACATTCGTCCCACGTAATCTATTTAACTATATTATTTTCGATCTGCTTGTTGGCCTATAGAAATATAGATATAATAAATGCATGGAGTATCCACCATGCTGATATAAAATCTATATACTTTCCAATTATTATCATGTTCAATCATAAATACATCTAAGCTAACGCATATATATATATATATATATAATTAATTATAGTAAATTTATATACTTGTTCAATTTTCCTAATAAAAAAAAAAGAAAAGAAAAAACAATATTCCTATAATTTGATATAATTTTCCGCTAACGCATATAACAGATGGACATCTCGACATTCATCAAAAATTGTCATTGTCATGTCCTTCAATAATATGAGAATATATGCGCTCAACTCCAAACATCAGTTGAATAACGCTTTTGTGAGTCCATTTTTTTAATGTAATCCGCTGCCTCCATTTCCGTCATTTTTCCTTTCTCCTGCACGACTTTCAATAAAATATTATGAACATCGCGAGCCATATTACGTGCATCTCTGAATAAAAAGAAAATAATAAAATACAATAAAAATATGTGTCAATGTGAACATTAAATCAATTCAATAATACATATGATATTTATATGGAAAGAAAACATACCCGCATATATATACGTGTCCATTCTTCGCACCAATTACATCCCATATTTCATCCTTATTTTTCTCGAGCAAATGTGTGACATATACCTTAGTATCCTGCTCTCTGCTGAATGCAGTATGTAACTTCAAAGTGCCATTCTTCACATATTCTTCAAGTTCTTCGCAGTATAAATAATCTTCATTGCTCCTTCGGCATCCAAAATATAAAATGGTTTCGCCAACGTCTTTGCCTTCCTGTCGTGCCAAATCGCGCTCCTGAATGAATCCACGGAAAGGTGCAATGCCTGTGCCAGGTCCCACCATAATAATTGGAGTAATTGAACGTGTGGGCAATCGGAACTGGGACTTTCGCACATAGATTGGAACATAGCTCGGTGGATTAGTCGGTTGCTTTTGTTTTAGCCAATTTGTCGTTACACCCTGATTTATTCTACCAGTCGGAGTTTTATATTGGACCACTACAGCAGTGATGTGAATTGACGTCGGGTGCAATTTTGATGACGATGAAATGGAATAATAACGACACTGAAGTCGTGGCAACAATTCACAAAGATGGTCTAAAGCTGGTTTCAAACTTGGAATATCCTCGAGAATATGAACAATATTTCTATTTGCACTTACAATCCATTGTTGGTAAAGGGCTTTCCCTTCGGCGGTTGTTGACGCCATTAATTTTAATTTCTCTTTATCTGCCGGATCACTACAATATTCAGCCAATTCTTTGATCACGTGCGTTCTTGGATTGCTTGTAATATCGAGATAGTGAGTGAATGCAGTACGATATGAGCATGGGCATGGGAATGGATGTTTTTTCGTGGACTCTTCATCTGTATTTGTAAGAGTAATTACACAATCTAAATCCACATCACAAATTTCACCAATTTTTTCAACCAATTGACTATTATTCACAGGATACACTGCAACATGATCGCCGGCATCGTAACGCATCTTTGATCCATCAATATCGAATTCAATATGCATACACGAGCGATCGGAAATAGGTCCATGCAATTCGTGATTTACTTTTACAGGAGCTAAATATGGATTTTTAGCGTCAAATGGTCTAGAAAATAAGTATATTTTTATGTTTATTCATTGTCCCATTGTGAAGAATTCATTATATACTTACGGTCTTTGATTTTGGAATGAGTGAAGACGTGCAATTTCTCCGGAATAAATTCGTTCAGCCGGCATGTCCACATGCTCTGTAAGTTTATATTGACGAATGCTAACATCCTCTTCAGCGCCCTCGATACCGAAATATTCACATACAGCTGGCCAAAATTTGTCTTTCCACGTGATATAGTCATCTTCAATACTACCGATATAATAAAAAACAATGAAACAATTGTACTTTGCATTGCCAGTACTTTCCAAAGAGCAAACCAACTTACTTTGCATCGTCATCGCCTAGACCAAGCTCGAATACGCGAGTAGCCCCAAGCTGTTCAAGTCTATGATCAACATAAATAGCGACCTCATTGTAATGTTCATACGTTTTGTTACCAAGTCCAAATACCTGAAATACAGAAATATTCATTTGAATTTGAATTTAAAAACAACATACAAACATATAAGTCAATTCGCGCTAATGCAATATTTAAGCGTACGTTTCTCGGTGAATTTAGTACAGATAATAGCCGCAACGTGGTGTTACTACGCACGTGTCTCAACAGCGTGTACGTAATGGTACCAAGCGAGTTTAATTTTAAGATCATTGCCAATCTGTTTGATGACTATTCTCACGAAGAACAATTACACAATGTCAAGTGAAGCAGATTTAAATTTCATAACAATTTAAACGATATCCTTATAAGAATATAAAAATATCATCTAACAATGGGTTGAACGTCCATTTAAAGTTTTATTCATCACGTACATCAATAACATTACATGTTATGTAATATTGACGTCATAAAAGTGGATGAGTAACTGAACGATATGGTATCACGGTAACAATTATTGTGACAATGATCTCTGACACTGTGATTACACTATTTAATTCTTCTTTGAGGTTAGTTTTGTCACGCTATGGGAGAATGAACTGTGTTTTATATTATGGCCGATAGGTGGCAATAGTGAAAAAATGAAAATTTTAAATTGAAATTTTTTTGAAGTATAAATTAGATTTTTCATGTCCCGCTATTGCCGTTATACAATTAATATTCGATGTATGAGAACCATTAATTTACTTACTGCGTAGTTGAGTCCATTGAGATCTCCATCTCCACTTTTCAGCCATTGTACAAAGTCCATGGCATTATCAGTTGGATCACCTTCACCATAAGTTGCTAAACAAAATACCGCCACACTGTTTGGTATTGACTTTAAATTAACTAATTCCTCCATATCACATTCTTCAGGATCAGCAACCATGCCTTTCATTCGATATCGTACACCCTCTTTGGCGAGCCGTCCAGCGAATTCTTCACCAGTACCAGTTTGACTGCCGTAAAATACGACAAGACTGCGTCCAGATGATTTCAATTTTTTCACAAATGAATTTTCAGATGGTGCTGATGTGGTATAAGTTGTGGGTCTAAAAAATGAATACAGCTATAAATACATATTGATCGAATGATAATAACCAACAACGACTTATTCGATTAAATATAAATCAATAATACTTACTGAATGGAGTATGATTTTGTCATCGGTTTGTATTGATCTTGCTTATACCTTCGTAAAAGATACCAAAGTCCTACAATAACTAATGTAGCAAGTAAAAGGACATCGAGAGTGCTGAAAAGCGGTTCGTCAATACCCTCGTGTTTGTTTTCATCCTCATGTACTGGTGAGTTTGCCATTCTCACGGCTTGTGGAGTCGCGTCAGCTGTCTGCAATACATATAAACAAACGAAATAATGAGAATTCTTTGTTCCGTTATTTTTTACACTTTGTATGTAAAGTGAGCAATAAAAAATCTCAATAATAATGCATGGCTGTACATATAGTACGATTATAGTTGTATAAAATATAAAAAATCAATGTGCTCGTGCACTTTCACCTTCGTCTCTGAATAAAATTATGTTCACCACTAGCGCATCAGTAAAACAAAAAGATATATGTATATATGTAATTGAATGAAACAAATTTATCGGAATTCATGCATATCTCTAAAAAACTCAAATATCAAGTTTTTTTTTCTTGCGTTAATTCAGGTATAACCGTGCTCACCGGTTAAGAAAGTGAAAGATTCTTCTGTCCAATGCACAAAAATGCAGCGCGGAAATGATATAGGTGGGGCAAACAAGCAATCAAATAGTAAAGGAAGAGGGGCGAAACATGGAAAACCGGTATTGTGGGTCGTCATGGAAGAAAATGTAGATGTAGAGTGGAAAATTAATGTCTAATATTTTTGTTATTATAAATTGATTCCTGCCTTACCGCATATACATAAAAAATTATGGAACAAATGATTGAAAAGTAGTGGATTACTTATATTTTGTTGAGACTCCATCTCAAAATACGTTACGATATCTTTCTCACAAAGTCAAAAATTTATTTTAGCAATAAAGTTCATTGCCGAACATATTTTTATTGATATATTTACATATATACTGATATAGTATCAATATCAATTATATTCGTTTAATCTTTTCCCTCTTCATCTTTGTTTTTTTATCGAATAATAAAAATAAATATTTCATATTGAGAGATGTCCGTTACTAGTTAAGATTAATTCAATAATAAATATAAATATTTTTTGTGAAATAAAATTTCATTTAATCTGTCAACGTTACAAATAACTAATGGATTCATCTGAAGTTCTCAGGTATCAGATACTCATTGTCAGTTGAATTTCATTTACCAGCACGCACATCAATCTGACTTGCAATTATTATTATCGTACTTCAGACCATCAATTGCGACCACGTAAGCCAACAATCAAAATCACTATCATTAAAGAGATCGCTCAAAGAAATCATTACAATGTTTAAATTATTATCATAAAGCATCATTATATTTATTAGATATATATTGAGAAAATAATCCAAATATATTTTATCATTTATAGTTAAGCGACTACTGACACGGGTGTCACTTTCGATGGATAGTGAGAGTGTGAATTTTGTTATTTACTGAAGCTGTACAACTATCACAGAGAGAAAGAAAAATCTCAGTCAATAAAATTACTTTCTTCTTGCGTTTGTGCACAAGCTATATTGCAAATTTATTACATTGCAATAAGAAAACATTTCCAAAGTATTATCGCTTACCGGTAGATCCATCCTGTTTCTTTCTTTTTTGACTAATTATTTTTGGTTTATATATCTACAAACAATGACAAGGAAATGAACACGGCGAATAATGAAAAATTGTAATTACTTATTAGTGTTATTAATCAGACAGACTTGGCCCAATGAGATTTAGCTGATGCAAACACTGCGAGACGTAAATTATAACTGTCTTGCATTGCGGACTCTGGCAATACTCTTAGCTGTTTTGGAGCTGACTTACGTCATTCTCACCAAGTCTCGTCAATTGGATGGCCATTACTATGGAAAACCGACGAGTCATCACGTGTTGTGCGACATTTCTTATATCATAAGGTATCACAGCGATGATATAATTTAAAAATGATATCAGAAGTTGCACTTGGGAGAATTTCAAAAAATATCTATGATATTATTTTTGAAAAATATCTTCCATTTTTATGGATCGCTGGAAAATTTACGTCAATATTGATACAAGATGATGATTATAACATTGGAAATTATCGAAAATAAATTATGATTTCTATGCAGTTCTTTAAATACACACAGTCGGTTAGTGGAAATGTTTTAATCATTGGTATATAGAATGGTAATATAGAAACGTTGACAACTCCTCCACGTCCAACAGGATAATTAACTGTAGATCCTTTGATATTTATGTGTATTCATTCTATACACATTTGCTAATGGATATAGGATATATAATATTTTGCTTTTGCTCCACTTGAAAATTCATTCAAAATGATCGGGTAATTATATATTATACTTTATCTTTTTAGATATCATATCGTAATCTACGTATCAACAGATGATATTTTCATTTATTTCCATGCTTCAGGGACACACTGTCAACATTCGAAGTGACAATTATATAACGCGATGTTTATTCAGAATTTCTAATCAAATTAAAAGCTTCATACGTACATGAGTATGTCAATTTAAATATTCGTTGAACCAACATGTGACATTATGTGGAATAATTATTTATATACATTCATTACTGGGGTTTCACGAAATATTGCAATCATTTATCAATACAGTTGAATATTCTGCCAATGTCGTTGAAGAACAAAACTGAATTTCGTTTTGCATTCATTAAGTCTTATGAGTCAACATATTCACGGTCATTACCTTGAGAGTTGAGAGTAACAATTGGTTGTATGATATTGACCATGTGTGAAGTGCACTCACCATGCTCTTTCGAGCATATATAAATTCAAGGTTATTCACCAATACTCTCAACTGTTTTCATAATTATATTCTATAAAGTGTCAGACAAGAGATTGATATAAATTTGTTTTAATCAAATTATTTGTACGATATACAAAGGGGAAAAAAAAAAAAATTATAAGAATCTATGGAACCAATAAATTGGACGAATTTTAATCAAATGGGTATGTTTCTTATAATGAGCATTCATGTATTGGTGTATGGTTATTCAATGCTGAAAAGGAAAATGTCCAACGATTGCGTTGCCGATGATATTCAGGAAACTTCACAATACAGCGACAATAATTGAAACCAAAATTGCATGGAAAATTCGTACCACGATGACCAGCAAGCAGGACTATGTAGATTCAACAAAGAAAATTAATTTTGATACTGCGGACGTTACCATTGTGTCTGAGTTCCCGGGTAAATTCCAAACTATTTACACAAAAATTAATAAAATATGAATGGAAAAATCCCGGGATTCGCGATGCAGAAATTCTTCATTTTGAAATGATAAAATTATTTATTGGGAAAAATGCAAAGCGAAATATTTCATAAACAATTTAATATGTTGAAAAAAAAAAGATAATGAAATAATGTTTCGGAAAATATTTAAACGTATGGATTTATTATTAAATGAAATGTATTAAGATTGTGAGAAAATTAGTAGGTATCATTTCGAATATTAAGATAGAAAATATTCCGTCCTAAATACTTTACTGAAAGTCGAAAAGCATTTTATCTTTATGAACCTTGACTCCAAATACATTATTCATTGCCACGTCGACTGTCCAAGAATCACGTACAACACAAATTCATATTTAAACTATATATTTGATCTAATATATTTAATAAAAATACACTTATCCATACGACATTCATGAAGATTCAATATAATAATTAATTAATTAAATCGATACATTGTTATTTTTTAGTTATCATTGATAAATGATTCGAGGTATACGTGCATGCATTTGAACACTAAATGTTAGATACTGTTGACTTTCTTTTATCATATATAAAGCAACTTTTTATTATGTATTAAAATATACGAACATTATCACACTATTCATATATTCTAATTATCATATTATCGCAATGAATATACTATTATTTAATTAGATAAGACTATAAAAAAAAAATTGTTATGATAAATGAACATGAAACTCACTTATTATAAGTTGGCGTTTTGCGAGTACAATATACAAATATAACTGTTCGTTATCGACCAATATATTGATGTCGATGATTCAATAATTGACCACGTGACTCTACACAATCCACAGCTCTCCACGTCATCGGCTTTATTGTCCTTCAGCCCTTAAATTATTTTTTTTTCTCGTTCTCACACTCCCTGGTTTTCCGGTTTTGATTCCAACTATTTAAAACCTTCTCGAATCTTTTTCAAAACACACACTACGATGCTCGTGTATAAACTGAAAAGACGTCTTGTCTCCCTATCACTCTCTACTATGTTTCCGGTTGTACGAACATCACCTAACCCAACCTATGCATCAACATCCAGTGGCATAGAAAGAATTTTAATATAATTTGACTCAGCTTTAGCAGACGATTTCTACGCTCATGTACTACGGCAATCGAGTTACATTATCACATATTGCACAATTATTTCGTCGTGATATAATAATACTTCTGCTCTTAACGGCGATACAAAGTCAACTGACGTAATGTGTTGTGTTTGACGACGGCTACACGTGGCAAACCAAAGGCAATATGATTTCAGTACAATGTCGAATAAAGTGGGAGTAATAATGGCAATACATTAACGCTGAATCCTTATATATAATGTAACAACTTGTAGTTCTATTGTCACAAAATATATTGTCGCATTGTATATGATGGAAAATAATGCATTTTAATTCATTGTGATATTATCAATTATATTTTGCATTTTAGCCATTTAATGAAATTCTTATTTTTTTGTGATTCTTCTTGATATCGCTTCAATGCTGCAACACATAAAAATAAAAATGTTAAAACATACATTTCATTGTTATTAATATTATTATCATTTGCTGAATATAAATACCCACTTATCAAATCTGATCCCACAGTTGTGGGTTCACATTTTTGGATATTTATTTCCCTTAACATTGCTGCGTTGAATGACAATGCCGCAACTCGTGCAAACATTTCAGGAATTCCATCAGCAGTTTTGGCAGACACTGCCCAATATTCCGCTTTGATTGTTTCCGCAACAGCTCTTGCACGTTTTTCAATTATTGAATATACCTGATTGGACAGTAAATCTCTTTTTGTTCCAACTATGAATATATGATGAGGTCCTCTATTACTTTGTGCAGCTTCATTCAGCCATTGTAGACAATGCGACAATGATATTAGACTGCTCAAATCAAAGACAATCATAATTACATTTGCACCTCTATAATAAGATGCTGCAATGGCTTTAAAACGCTCTTGACCAGCAGTATCCCATATTTGCAAATTAAAATGTACGCCGAGTATGTCAAATCGTTCCACTTCAAAATCAACACCAATTGTTGGTTTATAATTATTGCTATAAATTTTATGACAAAAACGATTGACCAGTGAAGTTTTTCCAACGGCCACATCACCAAGAACTATTACTTTTGATAATCTTGGAGCAGTTGCTGAAGAAGTGCAAGCACGACGTACTGTAGTATCAAAATCACCTTGTGTATAGGGTGTCATATTCATTGAATATGGCGGTGGCCAAGCGGTGATCTATAATAATAATCTTATTATATATTCGTTTAACTCTTTCGAGTGATATGTATTTAATAAATTATTGAACTTACCCGTCTCTCCTTATGTGCTGAGGGTTGTAACATTTTATAAACTGCCGATCGTGTCTCGAGCATGCTTTTGTTGTATACAATCAATATTTTTTGATAGTTATTGTATTTCTCCCTTGTGAAATACTGTAAAATATTGATATGTTTCACTGTCGATGCAGTATTCAGGAACATATGTGTATGTTTCATTTAAAAATCAAAATAAAAACAATGGTTGCTGTGGCAGGTGCATTCAACTCCATGAGTTTGATGGTGTGGTGGGGTCGTTACACACTACGGTAAAATCAAATTTTCGCGCGCATAGAATATTCTCTAACATCCGTCGGTAAGTGAAACATTTTATATATCACTCAACGCTGAGCGTAGTCATACACCGTCCCAACATTTTTTTCTTCTTTTCCGGTTTGTATTTCAGTCCTTTTCATCAAAATGGCTCCCAAGCCGAAACCTACTGAGAAAGCAGGTAATTTGTTTAAACATATTCTACGTTATAATAGTGTTGTTGTTGTGAAAACTTCGTCTGTGTGTTTAAAAAGTGTTAATTCGTAATTAAAACCTAAATCTTAATTCATCTTTTTCTTTTGGTATTGTTGATGTGAATAACACATAACCTGTGTGACCATGTGGCCACCGTCATTAACTTCCAATCACATGGCAATGCATGTCACTGTATGTTCATACACTGAAAATGTAATAAAATTCAATTGATTTTGTAGCCGGCAAGTCCGCCGAGAAGAAAACTGAGAAGAAGGCGGAAAAAAAGCCAGCGACTGCTGCCCCGACTGGAGCATCATCCAAAGTTACGAAGCCAGCAGCAAAATCTGCTGCAGCGAAAAAGCCAGCAGCAACAAAAACCGCGGCGAAGCCTGCAGCTAAAACCGCTGCCAAGCCCGCAGCAAAAGCAGCAGCCAAATCTGTCACTGCAAAACCCAAAGTAAAGAATGTCGCTGGAGCAAAAAAAACACCCAAGGGTGGCAAAGCTGCGTCCTTGCAGAAGGCCCTCAAGGTCCAGAAGAAGGTAAAAAAATGTTTATCATTTATTTACTACTTTCTAGACATTATTGTTTGATTCTGATGTCAATCTAACTATTGTATATGTTTATTACAGGTATTGAAAGGAGTTCATGGATCTCGTGTCCGTAAAATTCGCACATCGGTACACTTCCATCGTCCCAAAACATTCAGACCACCGAGGAACCCCAAATATCCCAGGAAATCTGTTCCCAATAGGAATCGGTAAGCTCACATTTTTGGATTGTCATATTCATAATATACTTTGCGGTATAATTCTTTATTTAACACTAATACATATATATTTTTTTTATGCAGGATGGATGCTTACAACATCATCAAATTCCCACTGACAACTGAGGCGGCAATGAAGAAGATTGAAGACAATAATACATTGGTCTTTATCGTGCATACTCGTGCGAATAAATATCATATTAAGGCTTCTATCAAACGATTATATGACGTTGATGTGGCAAAAGTAAATACTTTGATCAGGCCAGACGGAAAGAAGAAGGCGTACGTGAGGCTTACACGTGATTACGATGCGCTAGACGTCGCTAACAAAATTGGCATCATATAAATCACATTATCTTTTTCATTGTATAAAAGAAAAATCATTCTGTGCTAATAAAAAAATTATTGTACGGAATAATTCTGTGTGGATGTACTGTTTATTCTCAATTTCTCCACCAATAATCCTTGATCACGAATACAATGTTTTTTTTTTCAACCTCATGTATCTTAGTTCAGTTGATAATCTATTGATGGCGCTACTATCTTAACCTCAATGTTTTGTTATGTTGATATAAGTATTACGTACATTGAATCTGTATACGATCGTTGCAACTACGTTTTAGTGTGTAAATCAAATAATTAGTGTATTATTATTTATGTCAAAATATGTCTGAAGATTCAGATTTGTACCATTTAGAAGGTACTGATGGAAGTGAAGTTGGTGGATTGATTGTAAAGAAAAAACCTTCTGATCATACGTTTAAGACACCTGCACCCTCCGTGCTTGGGCTTGATAAACTGGCAAAAAAAAAACGTCGTGAAAATTTTCAAGAGCCATCGTCACCATCACAATCTAGTTCATCATCGAAAAAAGACATTAGAGCCAGAAGTTATAGAGCGCCTGCTGATGAAACTCCAACTCATACAGGTGGTGTAAATCGTGATGCACAACGACGATTGGAAGATCGTTTGAGGAGACAAAGGTTAGATGTACACAATTCAAGGAGACGAGATGGCGACAATAACGAGAGGAGAAAGTGGGAGCTGGAAAGGGAGAGAAGCAGAAGCAGAGATAGACGAAATAGCTCCTCCAGACAGACCCCACTGAGATTCAAAGACGAGCCACAAACTCCAAAATTCCGAACAAGAGTACGTATAATAACCACTAATCTAACTCATAACAACAGAATGACACTTGATAATACTTGTATAATAATAATAATCCATTGTCCATCATAGGATCCTACATCAAAGAGTAATTGGGATGATGATGATGATGAAGAACCAAGAAAGTCCAGCTGGGATCATCCTACACCAAAAATCTATGGCTCACAACGGGAATTCAGTGCTAGAAGTGAGTTCACACCTTCTTACAAATACAATTCTTGGAATAAAGAGCGTAAACCATCTGGTGCAACACCATTAATTGAGGGTGAAGAGAAAGAAATATGGGAGGAGGAACAAAAGCGGTTGGATCGCGAATGGTATGCATTAGATGATGGTGAAAATCGTCTATTTGCCGATGTATCCGAAGAGTATACACAAAAAAAAGAGCAGGAGCTCGAGGCGAAGCGACAAAAACGAATATCTGCGCAACAACGTCAGATTAATAAAGACAATGAATTGTGGGAGCGGAATCGTATGTTGACATCGGGTGTTGTGAGTTCATTAGACCATGACAATGATCCCGATGATGAGGGTGAGGCACGAGTGCATCTTTTAGTTCACAATGTCGTGCCACCATTTCTGGATGGCCGAATTGTATTTACTAAGCAACCGGAGCCAGTGATACCAGTTCGAGATCCAGCTTCCGATATGGCATTGGTAGCAAGAAAGGGTTCGGCACTTGTACGTGCCTATCGTGAACAAAAAGAACGTCGAAGAGCTCAAAAAAAACATTGGGAATTGGCTGGCACGCATATCGGCAATATAATGGGTGTGAAAGATGGAAGAAATAGCGATAAAGAACAACCAGGACAAGAAACAGATTACAAAGCTGGTCAAAAATACGCAAGACACATAGGGGTTGGGAATAATTCAGGTGAATCGCGACATCGTCAAATATTAAATCAACGACGCAGCCTTCCGGTATTTGCTGTTAGACAGGAGCTCATAAATGTTATTCGTGAAAATAGTGTGGTTATTATTGTTGGAGAAACGGGAAGCGGGAAGACAACTCAATTAACTCAATATCTTCATGAAGAGGGATACAGTTCTAATGGAATGATTGGATGCACACAACCAAGAAGAGTTGCTGCCATGTCGGTGGCAAAACGAGTATCGGATGAAATGGGATCGACACTCGGCGATAAAGTTGGATATGCTATACGATTTGAAGACTGCACCTCTAAAGATACAGTTATCAAGTACATGACGGATGGTATTTTGTTGAGGGAGAGTTTAAGAGACGGTGATCTGGATCGATACAGTGTTATAATAATGGACGAAGCCCATGAACGTTCTTTATCCACTGACGTGCTCTTTGGATTGTTACGCGATGTAGTTGCTGGACGTTGTGATCTTAAATTAATCGTTACATCAGCTACAATGGACTCCAGTAAATTTTCGGCATTTTTTGGTAACGCCGCAACTTTTCAAATACCAGGACGAACGTTCCCCGTTGAAGTTATGCATGCGAAAAATCCTGTTGAAGATTATGTTGAGGCTGCTGTAAAGCAAGTGTTGCAAATACATTTGCAGCCAAAAAGTGGTGATGTATTGGTATTTATGCCGGGTCAAGAGGACATTGAAGTTACATGTGAGGTATTGGGAGAGAGATTAAGCGAGATTGATTCGGCACCAGAACTTTCCATTCTTCCAATATACTCACAACTTCCGTCCGATCTTCAAGCTAAAATTTTTCAACGTTCTGAAGGTGGCTTTAGAAAATGCGTTGTCGCGACAAATATTGCTGAAACATCGCTAACAGTTGACGGCATTGTTTTCGTTATTGATTCTGGTTATTGCAAATTAAAAGTATACAATCCGCGAATAGGTATGGATGCCCTACAAGTTTATCCAGTTTCTCGGGCTAATGCGGATCAAAGATCGGGACGTGCAGGACGAACAGGACCGGGTATATGTTATCGTCTTTACACAAGGCGACAATATCTTGATGAACTTTTGTTCACTGGTGTTCCCGAAATTCAACGGACAAATTTAGCCAATACTGTATTGTTACTGAAGTCACTTGGAGTTCAGGATTTATTGGCATTTCACTTTATGGATCCACCGCCTCAAGATAATATCCTAAATTCACTCTATCAATTGTGGATTTTGGGCGCGCTTGATCATACAGGACGTTTAACATCATTGGGTCGACAAATGGCAGAATTCCCACTTGATCCACCACAATGTCAAATGCTTATTGTTGCTTCGCAATTGGGTTGCACATCTGAAATTCTTATTATCGTCTCGATGTTGTCAGTGCCGTCTGTGTTTTATCGTCCAAAGGGACGCGAAGAGGATTCCGATTCAGCGAGAGAGAAATTTCAAGTTCCTGAGTCAGATCATTTAACATTTTTAAATGTTTACAATCAATGGAAGTCGAATGGTTATTCGAGCTCTTGGTGCAACGATCATTTTATTCATGCTAAAGCAATGAGAAAAGTGCGTGAGGTACGTCAGCAGTTGGAAGAAATATTGAAGCAACAGAAAATGAATGTAGTGAGTTGCGGCACCGATTGGGATATTGTGAGGAAATGTATTTGCTCGGCGTATTTCCATCAAGCTGCACGTTTGAAAGGCATTGGAGAATATGTCAATTGTCGTACGGGAATGCCATGTCATCTTCATCCGACTTCGGCACTTTTTGGCATGGGATTCACACCTGATTATGTGGTCTATCATGAATTGATAATGACTGCCAAAGAGTATATGCAGTGTGTTACCGCAGTTGATGGACATTGGTTAGCTGAGTTGGGTCCAATGTTTTTCAGTGTCAAAGAGACTGGTGGTAGTGGACGAGCGAAGCGAAAACAGGCCATGGAACATCTTGACGCAATGGAGAAACAGATGAAAGATGCTGAAGAAGAAATGAAAGCACGTGCTCAAGAACAATTGGAGCGTGAACAAGCTTCCGTTCGAAAGTAAGATTAACTTAATTGTTATTCATTATACGTATCGATTTAAAATGAATTATTCAAAATATTGATTTATTTTTATAATTGCAGGAAAGAAATATTGACGCCAGGAATGCGAGAACCCGGTACTCCTGTATCCTGCCGCAAAACGCCTGGTCGATTAGGATTGTAAAATTGTATTATTTATATATATATATATATATATATATATATGAGTGAGAAATATATTTTTCAATACTACATATCTATGACGGCGTGATCTTTTATATATGTACACCTATGATAAAATGGCACACGCCAAGTTTTCCGATAATGTTTATGATAAAAAATTCTCTTCCAATAGAAAAAATGTATATATGTGTATGTATATTTTTCATTCCGTAGCTAATTTCTCAATGTATTTTTGTTTCTAAAATATTTTACTGTGACTGACAATTAGTATTAAATTCATACGTTTTAAAGGAATGGGCGAGTTAAATTTACAACCGAGTCTTGTACTAAATGCATTTTTTATATTTTATTAGAGCAGGTTATATTTTTAAATATGATCCTTTTAAACTACTGTTTGTTTCACATAAATTAAAAAAAAATACAATTGTACACAGAAACCTCAGTCTCCACTGGTGTCTCAAAAACAAAAAGAAAATCACTTTTTATCAATATTTCCCGGAATTCCCATTCTGTATATTGCAACGAACATTTAAAAATGATACGTACATATTTATATATAAATTAAATCTATCTTATTAACTATGATATATATACATAAGTTTACGGTATTGAAATAAAACCGCAAAGGTTGGTACTAATAAAATTAGTTGTTGATTTTTGAGTATATCTATGTTAAACTTTAAAATATTTCGATTGTAATTTCTACAATAATAATCTTCACTATCCATCCGTTCGTTTAAACTCCTTCAGTGAAACTAAAGGCACACATAATACGTATATCATATAATTGCTTTGGCTTTACGATAAACATGACGATTTAAAAAAAGAATATTGGCAAATATTTTTCTGCTGTATTTTTGCACTTCCCTCATCACAATCATCTGAAAAATAATTGCACAATTCTTTTTTTTTTCGCTTCTATCAAATGTAAAGAAATGGAATTTTTCGTAAAACCGGAAGAACATATATACATATATATGTATATTGGTTGAGAACGGATCGAATCGCTGCTGATTTTTTGGGTCACAGAAAAGATAAGATTGAAGGATGTACTATACTAAAAAGGAATACCGAAGTTAATGATGGTTATGCCAGTAATAACCATACGAAAAAGAGTACGGCCAACCACAAAAAAGCTTTCGATATAAACGCTTCCTCATCAAATTGTGGTGTTCCTCGTGGAGCTAAAGATAAATTGTATAATTTTGAATAAATTGATGAATTTGTTTTATGATAAATTTCCTATTTCTTACCTGCACTCGGTCTATTTTCACCAAAATTCAATGTAGACATGAAAAATCCAAATGGATATCCGCCAATTCCAAAAGACATATGAAATCCACCATCGCCAAATCCAATACCAGAAAATCCAGTGTTTCCCTCTGGTTCTGATCTCTGACCCACCGGCCGTGGCGGTACATTGTTTCTGACAATTTGAATAAAAATAATTAATACGCCATTTTATCGTTTCAATTCAAACTTTAGACATTGTATTTGCAAATAATCAAATTCATTATCGAATACTGCCTCACCTTGGATCTTCCTGCTTCGATGTTCCTCTGCCATACAGTGGAATAACTTTTTCTTTACTAATAGCAGCTTTACAAACTGGACAAACTTGTCTGCTCGGTCGTGTTTCAAGCCATTGATGGAGGCACGGCCAGCTGTGAGTGAGATAAATTAACGTTAATCTTGAGCTTTTTGCCGTTTATTATTCATAAATGTGTTTACATGTTTGTTGCTGAATGTATTACATACCAAAATAGATGGCCGCACATACTAACTACAGCGTCTTTAGCAGTATCCAAGCAAATGTTACATTCAAACATCCTGTCATCTTTTTCCTTATCTTTGTTGGTGGAATCTGAAGGCCTTGACGGTCCAGGTTGCTCCTCAACTGTACTCATTTTCCTCTTATAATCCTATAATCACACCACTTTTATCAGACATGATGAATGACGTGATCACTAACACCTTTACACCCAGATAGAAAACTAATCAGTCCAATGACAACATGGTGATCTCTGAACAAAAAAAGCTGCAATGCACAGGCTCAAGATGTTTTTATTTCTCTTTAAGTATTCAATTAAAGTAGAAATTTACCAATTGAATATGTATTCGTGTATCGATAGGAATTTACCATTATTTGTTGTAATCTTATGTGGTTATTGAAAATGGGTCGGTCATTAATAATGATTATTGGATAAAACCGATGTTTTTGTTATTGCAATGACTATTACAAATAAGGCCCACCTGTATTGCTGATGAAGTCGAGGTCGAATGGTCGATAAGACAAAAGTGCTTTAGACTGACGTATCAAAAACTTTGAATTACCTCAATGCAATTTTCGTCGCTCCCTTCTCTTCACCCCACACAATTTTCTCCTCTCTTCAATTCACAATACCACGCACAAACAAATACAGGTTCGGAAAAAAAACTTGGCACAAACGCTCGTGTGATCATATGATATTTTGTGTTATATGGATAAACTCATCACTTAGATGATTTTCATAATTTCTAATTGGGTCTTGTATGTATGAATAAAACGGATGTACGAAATCACACGTATGCTAATGATAAAGTTCTCGATACAATATACTTTTGCGTCGTTTAGTTGGACATTACGTGGCGAAACTTCATGAAATGACGTCTGTCACTAAGTGATGAAAAAAAAAAAAATTCTATTGCAGAAAGTACAAACAATTCACAATTTATTCAAGCAAGTGGCAGCTCAAAAAAAAGCCCCGATTCCAATAGCAATTGTACATTTGACTAATGAAGTTTCTATCTCAATAAGAAGAAAAAAAAAGATTAAATATATAACTGCTGGTAATAATAATAAATGTACATGATTGTTCTTATATACCGGCCGATTTCATGTCATTTCATGAAATATGTCACCAGATAGCGCGCGTCACATTCTCCCGCTTTATAGTTTTGAAACTGCCTATATCTTGCGCAGTAATATCGATCGTTGTAAACAAATTCACAATAGCAATTTCATATAATTTAATACAATACGTTTGGTTAGTTGTCTAAGCCAAATATGTCGCGTATTTATAGCAATAATTCGTCGAAAATTAAACTACGCCATGCGAATAAAAAAGGGACACGAAAATTTGGTGTGTCAATACTTCAGCATCGAATAGCAAATAAGATTTATGACGATAATGGTATGGACGTTACTCCAAAGCCATTAGTCCACGAACACTATCCAGGAATTGATGATAAGCATGAAATTGCACTTGATTCTATTGGGATGCGACAAGAGAGTAGCATATTGCAACTAATGATGGTTCCCTCCGGTGGTTTAAAGTCAACTTCTACACTTATCAGATCTTCTCTGTTTCAACCATCACTATTGGATTTCGATGAGCGAATTGAGAGTATTCTGTCTCTTAATAATAATGTAAATTCTCCGAAAATTGACAATTCAGACACAGCACCATCACTTTTCTGTTTGTCCAGGTAATGTTTTTCCATTTTACACGCCATATATTTTAAAATCCTTTATGTAACTTTTAATATGCGATTAATTCAGCGCCAGTATATGTCAAACAACCCCGGAGAACGTGACTATTACCTTGAAAGAAACCGAGACATTTTTTATATTCGATATGCCACAATTAACTGTGGATTTAGACACACCTGAGGGTCAAGCTGTAAAAGACGAAAATGAGAGATACGATTATATTACTGTAGGTGAAGGTTCTAATCGAAAGCTCTCTCATGCAGAGACACAGACAGCAAGAATTTACACGAAATCAAGATCAACCTATCAAGAGAGGCAAAAACGAGTGAACAAAGCGACTTTTGTCACCAATTGGGTTATGTATGATTCTTACAATTGCCCGGAATTATTGAACGAAAATAATAGCAAGTCTGTGGAACATTCAATTATATCGAATGGATGCCACAGTCAATCTCAGGTATTTGTGTTATTTGTCGGTTTATTATGGGGTATATTAGTTTTGTTATTTTCAGGATGGACACAAACTCTCGAAGATTTCTGGTCAGCTTGCCGTGACAACGTTGGAGGATCCGACAACTCGTATATATGAAATGCCGTCGTTTAAAACCGCAATAGCAACAATGGAACGAATAATTGCGAGCAAATCGTATATTGTTGCACAAAAGCGATTTAAGGGACTCATCAAGCCAGATCCATGCAGTCTTAATTTGAAATTCACTTATAGCTTAGATCTGTTATGGACACACACCTGTCCACAAGTACAAGGTCGAGTAGTCAGCTGCATTTGTTGGAATTACACAAATAGCAATGTTCTTGCCGCAGGTTATGGAGCAAGTGCGAAGAAATCTAATGGAATTTTGCTCATATGGTGTATGAAGAATCCTGATCTTCCCGATCGAGTGTATCAATTTGATTCGCCAATTTCCAATATTGATTGGAGTCGATGTAAACCAAATCAATTAGCCATTGGATTTTACGATGGTAAATTGAGAATTATTGATGTGAGTAGCAGAGACCTGGTGATATTGAGAGAAACTTCACGACAACATCCGCCAACATTCTCACCATATTGGCAGGTGCAGTGGTGGCGCACCAATGAAAAATCAAATTGTCAAGAAGAAATATTCACGAGCAATCAGGACGGCAGAATTTTTTGCTATCAAATTAATGACGATTTTATTGCAAAAGAAATGATGAAAATACCGAGAATTGAAGGGGAAATTCCCGGCGTTAAACGAATGAATTGTTGCAATGTATATGAAATTCCCATTATTAAGAACCCTGGAGCACTTTTATTACGACGGCATCCTGTTATTACTGATGTTTATTTGGTTGGGTCGGACGAGGGTTGCGTACATCAATGTTCTACTCATTATGTACACCATCATGTGGACAGTTATTTAGCGCATGATGGTCCGATCTATTCGTTAGAATATTCGCCATTCTGTGCAAAAATTTTATTGACCTCCGGAGCAGATTGGTGCACAAGAATTTGGGCAGACGGCATTCCAGAGCCTCTGATTACTCTGTCCACCTGCATGGCCTGTGTATATGCTGCTGCTTGGAGTCCAACAAACTCCACAATCATTGCAAGCTGCGTTAATAATGAAATCTGTATCTGGGATATAAAAAGAAAAACTTATCGTCCAACCTCTGTCATTGTGTCACCCAATACTGAGCGACTGGTTTTATTGGAATTTACCAAAAGTGGAGATCAATTAGTGGTAGCTGATGCTTCTGGCATTATTTATATCTACAGTTTAGAAGAGATGCCGTTTCCACCATTTAATCAGACTTCGGTGCTAGTGAAAGCGATCGAAAAGAGTCTTGTAACAAAGCCCGAACTGTTGAAAAAGTTACGAAAAATCGGCGAACCTTTTCAATGATATCATATCAATAAATTCTGATGGCTATATACATTTATGAGCGTATATAGTTAATTAGTTAGTTTTGCGTGATTGACCATACTTCATTAAGTGTTTAATCTCGGCAAATATTTCTTAGCGACACGATGAACGATATCGTGTGAGCGCATATACTTTTCATACACCTTCTCCTCGCGCCTCCAATATCTAACATCTTCTCGTGTATTCCCTCGTGAATTATCCAACTATCTTGCGGCGAGTTATGAGTTCCATTAAAGTCCAGCAAACGCGTTTCAGTCGAGAGAAATCTCGTGCTATAATTTAACGCTGGCACACGCTCTTACATCGTCCTATCGCAAACATTTGCTGCGTGTATGACCCCGAGTATATTACTTTGATTTTTGTTTTATCGCCAACTGCTTGTAAACTCTAGGCGCAACTTCTATATAACTTGAAGCGCGTATAAAGTGCTGAACACACCATGCCAATATCATTCCTTCTACTCTCAGTTAATATAATTCATATCAAATACAAATTATTCGAATACGATCGGAATATAATTGAATTTTTTTAGTATACACATAAAACGTTGAATCCCATTGGTAGAAATTTACATCATACGCTTAAAGCACTCGCAGCATGAGTTACTTTATTTCATTTATACTTTATTAAAATGGTTATGCTTATACGTATGCATATACTGGATAAAGTGATTATGCGGCTGTATCAGACAAAGAAGTTGACGATGACTGAGAGGACTGGTTTACCGACACGTGACCCAACATTTCCGTACCGTGGGGACACCTCTCGGTTGGCAATCGGCTGACCAACACATTGAAGCTTTGAGAATTTCTTCAGCGAGGAAGCATCTCAGAGGATTCATCGCGGGACTCCTTCAGGCTGTAGAGCAAGCAGGCCGGTTCCACATCGCTCTCTCGCTGTACTAGCAAAAGAGAGGGGCTCCTCCTTCCTGCTTAGTTTGCCGCAGGCGTAAACCGCGCTACCGCCGTCAGCGTGCAGTTTCATTACGCCCGCACTCAACTATATACGCGCGTAAGTTGTGCCCTGTGTCATGGTACGTGCGTGAAAATTGTTTATTTGCCTTTCTTTTTTTTTT
>CAJUYH010001750.1:0-45856 GCA_910591685.1 Galerucella tenella
TATCTGTGTGTGTGTGCGTGTGTGTGCATGTGTATGCAGTCTTATTCTCAACCCTTTAGTCTGCTCCATTATTCCGCAATTTTCTTTAACATTCTGTCTTAGCGAATCTCAAGAATCAAGATTCATAAGGTCGATCGACCGCACACGCAAAATGTGTCGTCTATTCCGGGCGTCCTCTTTATTCCCTTTTCAATACTCCTTCTTGTCCTTTCCGCCTTCATCTTTTTCTTCTTCTTCTTCATTTTCTCCATCTTCCTTGCTCTACTGCAGTCGTAAATCTCCATACCGATTTGTATCTCGTCCAATACACGGTGCAATGATTTATTATGCACTGTTTTTTTTTTGCCCTTTACGATTATTCATCACGTAAATAAAAAATGAAAAAATAAATTTGCAGTATTCATAAAACAATTTAATTTCTGATAATGTTAATGTATTTTGTTTTATTTCGAGAATCCTCTAGCATGGACAGAATTTCACGTTGAATAATCAATACGACAGTGCACACAAGTTCTATACAATAGTGGCCAACAATTAACAATATCATTTCGTATTCACATGTTACTCTTCATTAATTCACAAGATTCAAGATTTTCTGTTATTGAAATTTTTAAACTATCATTCATCACATGCATACTTAAAACATCCAAATTAATTGCCAATTTATGCCTCAATATGAGTAATAAGTTACGAAACATCAAAGTCAACTTATTATATTCTATAGTACATTCAAAACATATACTTTAGTGAGAAAGGCACAATATAACGTATATACCAGCACTCTCGTCATAATAATGCCTGAGACGCCTCCACCACTTCCACACTATGCCGCTCCTTTCAATCTCACTTGCTTTATCTCACATACACACACACTCTCTCTCTCTCTCTCTCTCTCTCATTCTCTCATTCTCCTTCCCTATCGTTGGCTCTTTCAATTTCTTTTCTCTTTGACATATATGTAAAGTCGAGCGACTCGACTAATGAAGCACAGATACGTAGACACAAGAAGCACAGCCGCAGAGTAGACACTATGCACTACCGGGGCGTGGTTGGAATACATGAATATGAAAACGAGGGAGGTATAGCAGATAACACTTATATGTATGTGTACGTACCATTGCGTGAGATCCGCGCACACACACCATTTATCGCGCCTCAAACGCAAATTATGATAATTCAACATTCATAAATGAATAAATATACAAATGATATAGCTAATAGTGAAACGAAGCAAATTATGAAAGAAGAAAATAATAAATAGAAAAAAAAAACCGTTAACATCCACTTTTGATACATAACTCAATTTAATTTTGATATCAGTCTACATATTTTGTATTTCAATAAAAATTTATAAATATATATGGCGAAATAAAATTGCAAAATATTGCAATATATGCAATGATATGATTGAGCGTTGTGACTCAATGTTGGTTAAATGAAAACTCCATTGAAACTTTTTCAAATAATACAAACAAGACGTGCACGGAAATGAGTAAAGGGGACAACAACCTGAGGATGATGATCATCATCGTAGTGGTGGTAGAGAATGCGCAGGAGCGTGCATGCAACGAAGGATGCATCTAGCGCGAGGTCGCGAATGTACAATGTCCTTGTCAATCGCAGGAAGTGTATTCTCACTTGAAAAAATCATCTATTATCTTAACTCCCACTCGGTTAAATTTCCGGTTAGATAGAGAGTCAAAGAACATTGCACATATTTATACCAAGTTGGTTGCACTTATACACACATAATTGAAAATTAAATCGAACGCACACACATATATATGTGTGTGTGTGTGTGTGTAGTACATTGAAGGTAGAACTTTATTAAACCTATTACATGGTTATCGTATATATATAGATGTGTGCATCATAGCGCGGGTGCAGCCTCGTCGACATCCTGTGTATTGCTATGGTTTGCTGTAGTTACGAAATACATTTGGTTGTACTTGTAACGGTATACGTACAACTATATATGTAATACGATGACTTAGGAGAGGATCCGACCCACGGCCGGAAGCCATAGTTTTGCGCAACTGCGCGCAACAACGCCCATTGTCTTTGCTTTGCTGCGGGACACCAACAACTTTTATGTGGATATATATATAATATTTTTATTGTCTCGAGATGCCGATCGAACTCGGTCGTGACACGACTTTGCGTGCATTCTCATCATCAACAATACTATAATACTACTTCGCCAGTTGAAATGTTGCAATGTATAGCGTCGTTTAGAAATTTACTAAACTTCCGAAATTATAGGTACATCAGTTGTGTGTTTCTGTATTATTACATTTTTTCATTTATTCTCCAACTTTCTGCTATTTTACAAGTGAGAGACGCATCATCTCCTGAGATATATATGGAGTAAATGCCGGACAGTTGTCGCACTCTTTTGAAAACAGCTCTGATTTTTCTATTTTTTTCGATTTCTTTTCTAAAATGAATGAATACACAGTTACTGCTTTAAACTTTATTAAAATACAAGAATAAACTTTAATTCTGAAGAAACGTAAACATAACGAAAAAAACATTTTTTTTACTAAAGTCTGCATCACGCCCACAGTACTACTGGAAGAGATGCCACTTGGGAAAAGGAGTTAGATTATTCAGTATCCATGAAAACCGAACAACACTTAAAATTTTGCAAAGAAAATTTAATGTTACCATCATAAATTCGAGGATGACAAGCGATATTTTTTAAAACAAACACGTCCGATGTCATAACCGTTCACGAAACGATCAATTTTCATCATGAGTGTATTTGGTTACCTACCTTAACGCATAATCATCGAAATACATCAAAAGCGACGTCTCTCCCGCCGCTACAAATCTCCTGCATTTACCTGATGTGTACGAAATTGTATAGAACTGAGTTTGGCATACAAAACAAGAATATCGAGTTTTGAATTTGTTTTGAGTATTGCATACGGAGTTTCGAATGGAAAAAAATTCATGAAAATAAAAAGCTAATTTGCAATAATTAAAATTAATCATAATATACTATATAGTTGAAATATTACAATTAAATATATATTGCAATAGGTGAAGGGGTTTGTAGCTTCGTCTAGACAGGCACAAAACCTCAAAACCAGCAATTACGTTCACACATGCAGGATTATCTACGGGAAATTATATTGGGAAAAGTGAAAATTATTCGACACATTTCTGCTATCTTTTTATACTTGGTGCTCAGCAAACGCGCACCTACATATCAGTATCAGTCAAAAGTGCCGCGCAGTAGTCTATCGATCTAGATCGGTGGGCGATCTCCAGTACAATTTAATTTACTCCTCCATCTATTCAATTCCCGCTGCTCTCGCTCTCTCACTCTTATTCTTGCCTCATGATCCGCCACTTTTTATGTACATTCTCGTCTGATCGATGATGCAATGGCTCTTGCCTTTCGTGTCATTTTCGATCAACAAAAACAAAATAAAGTAAATAATTAATAATGTAAACGAAAAATAATCTTGAAGAATCATCAGTATATTTTTACATTAAATTTTTAGAATACACAAAAATTAGTCATTCGCAATATAAAAAAATTTATAGATAAAGAATAAAACATCACAGTGTAGTGTATAAATTATTTAGTTGATCTTTGAAAACTTCTCTCAAACTCTATGTATAGATGTATAGACTCTTCTGAGATCCAACCGACGACGATCATCGCACGCGATGCGACTATAATCCGCCGCGAAGCATTTCGATTTGCACGACTTCTCCGTTGTATCCAGAACCCACATATACACTTTATTCACATGTGTGTATGCTTATATATATATATATATATATAAATATTATATGTGTGTGTGTGTGTGTGTGTGTGTGTATGGTGAGGTTGATCGGAAAGAGAGACGTCTCTCAGGAATTTTCCCAGGATCCGGAGCGCATAAAACACTTGACCATTTTTACTTTCACTCCAACACAAAAACATCAATACATTATATCCCCATAATTACTGTGCAATCAACATATTACGATTAATTATACATCACACTTCGTATATATAAGCATCCAATGATTACAGTTAACAAATATAAATAAACAATTATGTTGTTTATAAGACGAATGAATATCTGTACTATTTTAACTTGAAAATTCATTATGAAAAGGAAAAAAAAAGATGGAGAAATAATGTTAACATTATCGTATAATACTTTTTTCATATATTTCACTATTATGCATGTATATATATTTCTTTTGTTACCACTCTTCTACTTCACTCCGTTTTTTCTTTCTCTCATTCTTTTCTTAATGTCCATGCATACATATATATTCGGGCACTAACAGATTTAAGAGTGAAAATGTATACTGAACTAATTGTCATTCACATCATCAAACACCACCTCAATGCCGCTCGCCATTTCCTTTTCCAAAACACATTTATATTTACATATATATATATATATCTGAACACATCGCTGATGTAAAGATTTACATCCCTTGCACATAATCATCAACGGCACTCTGTCTATAACTATATACATATGTACATTCATGAGTGCGTGCGTTAATTCACGTCAGTATGATATATTGAAAAGAACTTTTCGAAGTCACGTAAAAAAAGTAAATAATATAAGAAAACGGAGAGGAACATAAAAAAAAAGTCCTCCTGCAAAGAGAATAAGACCGAAATATACTCATGCATATATACATATATGAAGACAAGTGGAAGAGAGAGTGAGAGGATGCACCCACACGAGAATCATAACAGTCTCGTCGTCATGTTAAGTCAAGAATCCAATGTCTGCTAACGAAAGCGAGGCACGTGCGAGGTCGGAGCGTTCACTTTTCCTCGCTGTGAGAGAAAGAAAAAAAGGAGAGACGGAGGGTGAGAGAGAGCGGGAAAGAGACCAAGTAAGCAACTCGATTATATCCGTATGCATATATGTGTGCATATATGAAAATATATACATGGGTTTTCTTTAGCGTGCTCACATTGGATAAATATTCACTAAAGAACATCAGCACACATCAGAAAGGCTTATGTGATGATGCTTTTGCACAATCCAGTCTATGGACTTGACCCTCACAAGACGCCCATTTATTAACCCCCTTTCGCGTGGGGAATCGGCCACATTCAACATTATATATATATACCAGATATACATGTAGATGTATGTATGGGTGTATATAAATATATAATACCGAAGAGGAGAAAGAGATGGTGGAGACGATTCTATTTATGCGCCGTGCCTTGGGTTAATGGGATGGTATTACTCATGGGATGTACTCGCATTTACCTACCTAAAGTCGATTAGGCGGAAAGACGACGAGACTGCGGTTGAACATTATATATATATATATATACACATATACGTACATAATATAATGCATAAATGTGTGTATATATTATATATCCGATACCGAGATTGCATATGTCAAATGAGGGTGCAGAGGATAAAGCAACGACTTTGCAAATTCTTTTTTTTTTATTTCTCTTAAAAGTTATATTTTCAAAGTTGAAGAATAAATTTTTTATTATTTTTATTTTGATGAAATATACGGAGAGGAAAAAAAAGAGTTTATGAGTGTTATTTTTTTCCCCTTTTGTTTTGCAAAGAATATGTATGGTTGTGTAAATATTTTCTCGTATGAATCCTATATAAAGAGTGTATCTCCTCTCTGCTAATATTAAAAGCTAAAGATTGGTTGTAAATCCCCTGGTCGTATTAATTTAAGTACTCGTTGATCTCGTTGCAACGAATTTTCGCAACCGTTTTGGTTTGATATGATCCAAAGGGGATTTTGGTCCTAATCCTGACAAACGTCCTCGCGAGAATCACCATGGCGGATTATAAGGAATGAAAGTGAGAAAACGAGAGAAGAAGTGAAAGATAGAGAAATGGTGAGAAGGGTGCTGTTAAATATATATAAATATATATGTGATACCCAATTTTTCTATAGTAAAGTTGTTTTATTATCCCTTTGTCCAACATCTCTATTACAACTGCGTTTTTTTTATTACTCTTCTTATTATTCTATTCACATTCATAACTGCTTAATACCTCTGCTAAGACTGACTAAACGCACCTGTCAATAACTGGAATTGTCATGAACTGAATTTTAATTAATGAAATCCACATTCTGTTTCTTCAAATTTCAATAAACTTTTATTTTTTTATCACAGTATGAGTATATAAAACTATTGAATATAGTATGTGTCCGAATTCAAGGCGCTGTATGTAATTGAATGCACAATGGCTAATTCAGGCTGAAAATAATTATTTTGGTGTGCTATGAATGGATGTTATTTGGGTGTTGGTTCAATATATATATATGGAAATATATGTAGGTGAGTCAGTTGAACAATACAAAAAATTGAAAATAAAAAAAGGGAGAGTGAAATAAGTAATGTATATAGATATGTGCATTATTTTTTCCTTATATTCGAAACGATTTCCGTTGCATTGTTCAGATTTCCACCTTCGACACTTGTTTTTTTCTCACCTGCTACATATAATAACATAAATTTTACTCACTCATATTTATTTTTTTTCTGTACATAATCAGAATTAATAGGAATAGCCTTTATCGATCACTCATTGAATGCGAAAAAAAATGGAATATATATATATAGATGAAAACCGTGGGCGAAATAGCGTATATATAACTGTAATTCACCAAGGTTAGTTAAGTGAATTTGAGAAATAAAATCGTTTATACATTATTTGTGGGTAGTAATCAAATTCAATTTGGTAATTTAAGTAGAGAAAGAGTTAATGGCAATAATTCCAAAATGTCAAATGATTTGAAGCTGAAAATGAAATAGGTGAAATGAAAAAATGAAATAAAAAGTATAGAAGCGTCGCATCATCATGATTCAAAACTAATTGACATGAATGAATAATAAAAGAATCGGTACATATATAATTATTGGAGTGAGAGAATGAATATAGCAATTTCCCAGTAAATATATCCCTGATATATTCAACCACATTCACATCGTAATATTAATTTACATTGCATAATCTTGATTATTCCTCCAGCGAATGAGAAATTATTGTCTTGTATGCATATTCATATATGAGGGACTAGTTGAAATCACTATATGGCACGGTCTAATTCCGTATCACATAAACACAATATGATTGAATTCATATTCATATATATCTATTTATACCGGATGTCGCAAATCCACAAATACATGGCTCACAATAAGATGAAGGCCACCATTTAATTCACTTCCGTCAATGCTTCATGTCAAGACGATCGTTACAATTTTTCATATTACATCACATACTCGCATGATAAATTTTAATTATTTCAACACGAAATTTAATAAAAAATTATATCGATCAATTTCTGTTTCTTGTAATTAAATTATAAATGTATGTGCGATATTAATGTAGATGTTAATTGATGGCGGAACGTGAACTCGAGGGGTAGAGGTGTGTGTATATGCAGCTTGAGGGTCTCCTCTTTCTTTCTTTCACGCTCTCCTTCGTTCTCTTCACCATCAACTATATATAAAAGATAAATTCATCAAGGAGAGAGTCAGAGTATCAGACATTCCACTCAAGCCCCGCATGACGTCTTCATCGATCGCGACATTGAGAGATATCTCACCTCCCACCTCGATGGATGCTAATCACGTTTATACATCTATATATATATATGTGGGGAAAAGAAAAAGTGAATAGGATAAAGGTCCCTCTTCACTTTGTAGCTGCTTCATTAGCATAGTCCCTTTTGACCATCAGCGCAAGGGGGATTAATAATTACCTTAAGGCTAAAAAATTGGAATGAAGCCTGTTTATCAACTGTGAATATAATTCTCATCGTTTATCCAACGGCTCCTTCTATATATACGTCACGGTGTATTGACTGCGATTTATCGAATCACTCCATTTTACGTCTTCTTATAATATACCTAATAATATCGCGTGATAGGATTGTATAAAAATAAAATGGAAACAATGAAAGAAAAAAAAAGAAGCAACAATAAAATTATTTTTAGCCACGTCTGAAAAATAATAATTGATTGAAAAGCAAAAAAACAGATAAATAACCGAGGACGAATAAATTTGTTTATATATTTATTTATTATAATTTTGGATTGAATTGAAAAAAATAATTACGAAATAAAACGTTGAAAAAGTGTCCTGCTGAATTCAAGGAATAATTATTACATTAGCAGATAGATTACTTTTTTCTATCTTATTATTATTTTGCCTTTTTGTTTTTGTTTTTTTCTTTCGTTTTTTTTTCACTTTATTAATTTTCTTGAGGATATCTTTCGTCTGGACTAAAATTATATGACAATCGCGTGCGATCAAGCTGTTAACCACACTCAATTCCATAAGAAGCAAATATTTATATGTATACCATATATATATTAAGATGCTACTGAGGTAAGCAATATGTGTATATAGGTAGTTACAATCATTCCACAACCGCATTTAATGCCCGATTAAAGTCTGCTAAAAATTTTAAGGCCATTTTCGAAATGGCACTTACGATATAACACCCATTCGGATCACTTTACCATGACCGAACTTTTTTTTCATCGACATATTATTTTCGTATTTATTTTTATACATAGCCAATTTTCTTTTCGTATTCAGTTTATTGTGATAAAGCCGAACGCGAAATATTTTTGAATCACTTGACGATAAACGAGTCACGATTGAAATAAAATTTAATTTAATGACAATTCGAATCGAAGTTTGTTTCAATATTCTTCAAATTTATTTCGTCTAGAACAGTAAAGTATAGAGGAAGGTATTAGGACGAATTTCCAAATGCCTGATACTGCAATATATATGTTTATATATGTATGTATAAGATTCTTATTTTCTCATCAGTGCCGAGGTATACTTTGCGCCTCCTCCGGCATTTTAATTACCGCCTGCATTAAAGTATCCACCCTTGTGGGCGCAATTCTCGCGAGTGGACGAGAAACTCATTCACATTATATCCATTTCACAATATTTTTCATGAAAAAATGAGTAATAGATAAATATATATATATATATATATATATATATGTGTACTTGATCGGTAAGGAATAATTTCTACCTGTAGATATGTGCTTACAAAGATATAGTGAACGTTGCAATAATATATATTACTATAAAAAAAAAAGACTTACAGAACTGAATGGATAAAGTTGCTCACACGTTCTGGATAAAACCGTTGAGCATCGCGTTCTTCAATATAATATCCTGTCTCTACTCCAAATATCTCTACAATAAAAATACGAAAAAAAAAAAAATTAAGACTATAAATAAATGAATATACTTGTATAGATGCGTGCTATTAATTTTTTCCGATGGGTAATATAGTATTATAATTTTTGCGGGTATCTACTTTGAGTTTTATCTTTGAAATGAGGTAGGAGGAGATTGAATTAAGAGGTGATGAGCTGTGGACACGCAACGCGCAATATTATAAACGTCAGATGAAATGGAAAAAAAAAATGTGGAAAAAACACATTCTGTCATACACATATATATATTTAAAATGATGAATAAACGAAAAAAAAAAAAAAAAAAACAAGAAAAAAATAAATAGTAAGAATATACAGTTGTGTTGGAATACGAATGTCTGTCGTGCATGCAACTCCTTCAACACTCCAAGAATACCATCTACATCGCTATATGTTTAATTCCCCTTTTATATGTCCAAACACCCCACATTATATGCACATATTAAAATTCATATACTATAAATACGAGAGTGGTTGACGAGGTCGTACCACAGAGGCCAAAAACATGTTCAATGACATTGCACGATGAACTTTACAAACTGAGACGTATGTAAATGCGAATATAAGATGATGATGATTATGAAGAGGAAGAATGAGATGACGAAGATGGAAACAAGGAGATGATGGTGATCATGAAAAAATCACAAAAAAATTATGTTTAAAAAGGTAAGAAAAAAAAAGGACAGCAAACAACGCTTTACGACGTAATTCCGAGCTAGAAGCGCGTCAGACGCAGAAAGTTACGACCTCTCAAGCTGTTATTAACATTATTCAATCATATCTCGTACCATTCTGCACGCATCAGTTGGTTCTTATTTTATTTTGTTTTTATTATTTTTACATTTCATTTCTTTTTTTTTTCACCCATTTGCAAATGAATACTCTACAGAAACAGGCGTTCTCATAACATCTAAACTCCACGAACTGTAGATTAGAAGTTATATTTAATTCTTAAGAAATTGTTGTGCAGCTAATTGACTGATAATTATTATTATTGGTCACAATGTATTTGACAAAAAGAAAAAAGAAAGAAGAATAAAAGGAAAGATTCAATTGTAGAACCAATTGAATATATGTTTAAGAGTTGAAAAAAAAATGTTCATCGTTTGTACATATATCTTTGTGATAATCTCGAGTGGTCAATGATTACGCAGTGAATATATAGATATGTACATATAAAAATATATATGTGTGTACATCATGAGAAAAATAAAATGAAATGTCAATATTATTTTTAGTTACGAGATATCAGGGAAAAAACGTTTGAAATTAAAAAATACTTATTATATATAATTATATAAATATGTGAAGTGGAATTATAATTATAATTATTGAAATGCTTCTCATCAATTTTGATATCCAGTAATCATATCCATTATCAACTTTCCACAAATATGTTATAATTTTTTTTTTCTTTCTGTTTAGTCTGCAAATATTATAATTTATAATGATAAAAAAAGCGAAAAAATATAAATATCCATAATCTGTTTAGTTCGCTATGAATTACGTTTTTACAATTCAACACACTTCTGAAACGCATTTATACTTGTTTTTCATTATTGATTAGTGACTTTCAAGAAAAGACTTGGAAATAAAATTGATATATCGTTGAAATTGAGGATATTGTAAAACATTTCAGAGAATGAAATCGATTCCAACGTAATTCTGCGTAGTGTAGAATTGAAAATAATGAAATTGAAAATAGCATAAATGGAGATTTATTAGATTAATTCTATGATTTATTTAACATATCAATAAAAAAATATGACAACTCGACGTGGGCTCGTCCGGGATTTGAACCCGGGACCTCTCGCACCCGAAGCGAGAATCATACCCCTAGACCAACGAGCCATAGAGATGATTTTTAACGTAATATGTCCTCATGTGTAATAATGTAGAAAGTTACCAAATATATATATATATATATATATATGACACAATGGTAAAATAAGAGAAGATTTAAAATAATGAAGTAAATTTAAATAGTGTTAATTGAACAAATGTATGTAAATATATAAGAACTACTTCTCATAATAAAAAGATAAGCATATTTCTAAGTAAGTTTCTAATAATGCGGTAATATATGATTGTAATATGGACAACAAAATTAACTTCATCAAAAAAAAAAAAAAAAAAAAAAACCAACAAGCCAAACTCATACTGTTATTAATTTTTTACATGATGAACAACAAAGATGATCATTATTTTTATTCAAAATAATCAACAAATGAATATAACTCAATGAAATATCACTACATTTATAAACAAATAACAAAAGAAATAGGTGCATATAAAGTAAATAGACTTGATGACCAACTAGTGACTAATAGGAAATATTGAATTAATACCGGTGGCGCTACCTCTTGACAGACCTAACCAACTATACGCATATTCCTTTCACAACTCCATGCATTGAAGTCTCTGTGAAAAATGTTGATGTAGACATGTAAAATTAAGCAGGAATTACTGAATGAATTTTGAAAAACATTTCATATTTCAAAAACAGGAATATATATAAATATGTATATATATCGGGTATATTCATTGACACCACTGTCCTGAATTATTTCCAGTAATAAAATTCCATTTAGAACAAAAATAATCTTCTAAATTTATGTTCCAATAGTTTTATAACACAATTTAAAGTTATTGCTTTAGAAAATGCTTCAACATCAACAGAACTCTATATTCATTCGCCAATTTAATAATATTTGAAAAATTATATGTATATGAAGATACATTTATACTGATGCTATCGCACATAAATAAATTAGATTACAAGAATTTTCCAAATGGCATTTTATCGCTAGTACAATTTTATGATCAATATACTCATAAATCTTTCCACAGACAATACCCAATACTAATGACTGTCTCAATTGTTCATTTATAAAGCAATTATACATTCTTAAACTGCATAAGTAACAACGTGTACTTGTTGTCTATGAAATTCATGACCTGAAACCAGACCTTTTTTTCCTTTTTTGTACAATTCGCCAGCACCGCTGTGAAAAGTTTTAAATGTAGTTCTGAACGAAAAAAAAAAAAAAAAAAACCTATATTACCTGAACCATTATCTAATGGTGGAATCCCTTATATAATTCGACCTATATTTTAAAAGAGTTATAAAAACAAAAGTAAAAATATTGTTACATTGCAGTTTATAATTTTTCACTTTCTCTATCGAACTTATTTCTATTATATTTGTCAAAAACAAAATATCGAATTCTTATCGTCGAAAAGCATTATATATAGCTAACGGCAAGTGGACGAAGGTATTTCATTATACGATAATGTATGTGTGAAAAAACTTTCGAAAATAACTCTGATTATCTATAAATGCACGTTATCCGGTCACATATATATATATATATATTATTGATATACATATATATATATAGTATAAGTAATACTTGATAAATAACTTCTGAACGACTAGTTAATTATAATTATGCCGCAAGGCAAAGACAAAACATAAATTATCACTGATTATGGGCCAATCATACATATGACCTTTATCCGATCAAGAAAACACTATAGGTACACATGATGTCGTACATATATGTATATAATAAATGAAAAACATTGATTGTAATGGGGGAGAAAAAAGAAATTAATAACTTTCATCTGAATAGAGGACGGGATTAAGACGAAAGAAGAAAGAAGAAGAAATTGTCTATGAATTGTTGTGTCGATTTCAGGCCCCTCCCTCCCCCCCTCTATACTTGAGTCCCCACGTGATGTAAACTCACCGAGGCGTCGTCAGCGCGTCCCACCCCGGATTTTCCCCTACCACACGGAGGTTCACGGGCCCAGTCGGGAACCAAGCGACCCACCTGCGCCGTGTCGGATGGACCCCGCACGCTTTTACGCTGATCCGACGCATACAGTCGGTGTTGTTCATAACAGCCGAGCAACGTATATATATTATAACCTACGTAGAGAGTTGAGTCGCAACGCAATCGTTAGGGTTTAGTGCCAGTGACCCTATCATAAATACACACATATAGATAAATATATATGTATACTCGGTTTAGTATATATAATCGAAGTAATAATAATAGTAGTAAACAGTTGCATGCATTCTTTGAGTCATATATATATATATATATATATTGATCACAGGAGAATATCGTCAAATGTGTTAGTCTGGTTGGGTAGATATGTATGACGAGAGCGAAGAGGTGGAGCAAAGGTGAGAATTAACATTAAAGCATAACCAAGTGACGGTGTGGTGTGGTATGGTGGGGCAACAAATTCTCGGACGGTTTGAAAATCTACAAGACCACCCTCGCATTACAATTATGTGACAAAGTCATTCACCCGTCGGTCACAGTGGTATCAACACTTATATTTATTCTTGCATTAACATTTTTAACTTGTCGAATAATTCATTTTCTTCTGTTTGTAAATAAATTCTATCAAATAAGTTGAAATGATAATTTATTATTCTTCATTTATTGTTCATTTATATTTGTCAGTAAAAGTGTTAAAGTGTTGTATTTTGTGACAAATCGGGCAGAACAAATTATACATTTATGTTTCTGTTTATTTCCTGTGACTTTATGTGCACTTTGGTGTTATTTATATGCGCGTCATTATAAAATGGATTGTCAAGTAAAACATGGAAGATAAAATAAAATTTTTCTCAGAGTTTTATTCGATGTGTTAAATTTGATTTTATTTTATCTTTATCTTCTGAACACTTATTCAAGAATATTTGTTGTAGTGTGGATGTGTGTGTTCAACGACGTTTTGAGTTAATCAGGAAGGTCAGTAGAAATGTGCAATTAATTTTATATCTATTAGAGCGGACGTGTGTATATATAAGAATATTGAGAAATCGAACAAACAAGTTAAAACCATATTAAGAACGAAGAAAAAGAAAAAAAAAACAAGAGACAAGAAACTCACTTAACGTGTATGAAGATTGATTTAAATGACGTCTTGCCAATTAATATTGTCTAGTTTTTCGGTGGCCCAATGGACTCTGCGCCGTGTATAAACCAGGCGCCATTTCATATATATTTTCAATCATAATGATAAAAAATAATAATAAATAAATAAAGAAGTTGTGATATTTTTTTACTTTATTCTATATAACATCATTGCGATCGCGCGATACTTCGCGCTTTCAATTTGATTTATGATTGTCCATATTCATTATTATTTTTTTTCCATTCGTCTTCTCTTTCGGCTTTTAGTTAATGACGTGCTGAATGAAAGCAAAAAAAAATTTATATATATATATATATATATATGATTGTCATTAGTTAATATCTGCAGCTGTAGTCTGTCATCCATAATGATGTTTAACATGGCAATTTTGTTATTATTTACTTGCTGCACCAAAGTATAATGAAGTCAACATTGCAAATACAAATAATAATATAAAAAGTTGAAAAAAAAGTAACAATAACGAGTGAAAGGTATGCGTAAACGAGAAAATGCAACGATGACGATCATTGAGACAAACAATGGGGAAAATAATAAAGAGGAAAAAAATTCCATAACAGACATAATACACAGCAATCTATGGCGCTTACTAGTGCGTCACGAATGTTGAAATTTCGTCACAACGGAAGTTACTACCCCCCCCCCCCCCCCCCCCATGGTAACCAGATCGTGACGATACTCCAATGAGTGAGTCTGAGTACGGGTGAGAAAGATAGAAATATTAATGCGTATATATGACTGTACGTATACACGCATAAAAAGAGAGAGATGTGATTAACGATTGGTCGATTGTTCCAGTAAGCGACGATGAGTAACTAACCGTATCCAATGCCTCACACACCATTATAATCGAACCAATCAATCATCTCTACAATCTTTACAATAGGGAAAAAAAAATATTCTCCCATAAAAGATATAGAAATGAAATGGGAAGAAAAAAATTCGAAGAAAGAAAAATGTATTTTTTGAGCCTGCTTATAAACGTAAGGGAATAAACTGCAATAAGGGCTTATGCGAAATGGCCAAATATTCCAAAAATGTCGTCGAATATATTTGAGGTATTAAGTACAATGTAGCGAACAGTGTGTATTTTTTTTATTGCAACTGCACTGGTTAATTACCGTTCCTAAGAAAAAAATGTTGACCTGCTCGCTAGCGTTTAGTCGACCATCACTGCTAATACAGTGCTTATATATACCTAACGTGCACATCAACAAATAGTGACAGAAATTCAGTCCGATATGGTGCGCCATAAAATAGAATTACGGTTAAGGAGAAAAAAAAAATATTGGACAATGGGAGACAATTTTTTCCGCTCATGCGTCCTTTGAAAAAGTGATGGAAAGAAAGGCCATCGTTTCTATTGCGATACAAAAAAAATATTCTATCACGTGACGTTGCCCGCTCTATTATTATAAACTTTCGGGACTTCCCCCAAAAAATGTAAGTCGTCTTGAAATCCTCTCTGTACATCATGAATTCACATATTTATTTTATTATTTATTTATTTGTTCTCTCCTCCCACTTTATATGTACATGATGAATTGTTCAAATACCGATAGATATACTTCAATTACCTCCGGAACTTTTTTTCATGTTATCGCAAGTATTTTCACTTGCAAATATTTTTCAACCAAAAGAAAAAGTTAGAAATGAAAATAATACTGTAACATACTAAATTAAAAACTCTGAAAAAAAAAATTCATATGCAGTGACAAATATCAAGTGAGACACTCAGGCCAAACGATGATTTGTAATAAAATAAAGATATCGCGTGTTATATGAAAACGGAAAACGTGCGGGAAACAACTACGAAAATAATACCACTTGATGCTGCCAATTGACGTTTGGATCACGCCTTTGATCTGCAGACTTAGCAATAAATATACATATAGATATATAAGTAGTGTTACAAGAGAGAGAAAAGAGCTACATGCAGGAGCTGCTACGATTCTCACGGCTCTTGGCATAAAACACTGAGACCGAGAGCGTGGAGGGGAAAATGTATCGCGCAACCGATATTCCGTAAAGCTGGCGTGTTCTACCTCTTGACGATCCTCAATCTCGATCATCGACTTTTCATTTTCTCTCTCTCGCTCTCTCCCTCTGACTCTCACACCCTCTCTCACTGTCGCTGATTCAAATCGAGAGAGTGAAATCCGTGTGATGGTTAGCACACCGTGGCAAAGGCGAACAGAGAATCGTTCTCTCCCACCTTCGCAACGAAACTGTCGGTTTGATTCCCTTCATCTTCATCCTTGAATCCGTTTCGAAGTGCAAGGATAATATTAACAATAAGAAAAAAATACTATATATATATATATATATATTCATATACACCAACTAACTATCATCACCTTCAATAGTTTGAACTATCCAAACCGCGAAGGCGCAACCCTTAAAATCTTTTGTCATCCGTCTCCAGTCATTTGCTGTTATTGGACGCACCTGCATTTTCGTAATGGTCATCCAGAAACACCGAACGTACACCTGCAATTATTCAAGCTACGGGTGTGTATGAATGTATATATATATATACATATATATAGTTACGAATAATGAACAGTAATGATAATTGGGAAATTTATAGTCTTCATAAAAAAAAAATAGAACTCCATGAGAAAAAGTAAAACCATAATAAAAAAATAAAAAATAGCCTGCTATTATATGATTGCTCACTTTTTCAATAAAAAGAAGTCAAAATTGAAAAAAAAAAATGAGCAATCGATATGAAAATACCCAAGTGTTACGCTTGATGAAAAAGGACGAAAATAATGTACTAATAAAAAAAATCCAACGAAAGAAAGAATGGGCCGCAGAGATTACCTCAATCGGACGATTTTTACATCCGCATTTTTCAACTCGAAAATGCTCAAGCGCCCGTAATAATTAAATTGCAAAACTGTCTCTGCGGTATCGAAAGAGAATAAATGCGCGAGAGGAAGGGACAAAATTTTTTATCTTATTCTTTTTTATTCAATTCTATTCCCTCAAATCGCCCCCACCTCACTTTCTAGTCTTCGACTTTGAAGTGTGACTCAGCTTTTGAACGCCTGAGAGGACATTAGCTTATCGACAATGCACTCAAATAGTCGATAAGCATCACAATTCATATACATATATGTATATGATGCATACACCTAATATTTTTATATATGTATCGAAAGCACAGGTAAACACGATTAGAAAAAAAGCCGTGGAAAAAAAGGAATGTCTTAACTCCATTTGCAAATGTGAATACGAATGAAAGAAGTCAACGTGTGAGAGTAAGGTGTAGGTCAGGACATTTTGAGTTGAACATTGATCAAACACCCATATATATACCAGATGACGATGTATCTTCACTTGCTATATCCATTAGTACTTAAAAATTGATACTGCTATTTAGCGAATACTTATCACGTATGAAAGTATAACCCAATATATAAGTAGGCCAATTTTCACTCGTACGTTTTAAAAGTGAATAAACAAGAAGAAATCATTTTTAAAGGAATTTTAAAGTGCGGACGATTCTTAAACCAGAGATAATTTTATTTTAAATTAATTTTTCATCTTTTTTATTGTTGGAAAATATGACGGCAATTTTTCCGCTCTTTGAACATGTAATATTCTCCACTACTGTTATTGTACATACCCCCCACTCACACATCATCATATAATAGTCAAGGAGTTCTTCCACGATTGAGCCACTCGAGCGCGGACTGTAAAAGAGCCAATATTACACAATTACCCCCTCTGTTGAGAGTGCCGGTATTCTCATCTCCTTTGCGATCATTAAACACACGCGCACATATATGAATATATATATATATATACATATATATATATATATATTATACTTGACAAATATATAATTTGTCATGTGACTTATGTGTATACAAACTGACCACAATAATTGTTTACAAAAGTAATAACAATGATTTCTCACCTCACTGTAAATATAACAATGAATAAAATAACTTCATGGTCTATTTAACAGAGCTATGAAGTTGAATAATCAAGTCCCTGAACTAATTATCGCGTAGGCACACACATATACACCGACCCATACCTACATATACGAGTATATATATGTATATATATATCATATTAAATATGTATATAATAAAATTTATATTTGACATGTTCTATACTTTCAGATGAATCAGCAGTGCAAAGTTTGTGGTGAACCAGCAGCTGGGTTTCACTTCGGCGCTTTTACTTGTGAGGGTTGCAAAGTTAGTAAACAAAAAAATAAATATATAAATGAATAAATGAATTAAATGGGGATAAAAGTATTATGAATGTAAAGAAAAATGGAATCGAATTTAACATAAATGTAAAAATAGTTAAATGTTGACAAATAAAGTTATATATATATATATATATATATATATATATATGTGATTATACGTTTCCCCCAAGGCGCGATGATTTCCCGTTGATGTCGCAAAGCCAACAAGGCAATCGCTTTCACGACCCGAGGTTAAACGTTTGGTTAGGCATGCGTGTATTGCCGCCCGGTGCAATATAGTCCGAAAGTTTGTTCATAGAACGAGAAATAATTTGTCAATGACTCACGAATAGTCGTATATATATATATATATAAAAATACGTTCTTGCATGTTCGTAATTAATATTGTTGGAAGTATATATTATGTGATAGGCGATGATATTTAATAGTAGCTGTATTCGGTGGGAGGTGTGACATGCTACGATGGGCCTGAAAACGAAGTAAAAAAAAAATGTATAACTATACGAAACAATGTCGCGGATTACGCAATCACAGTAACTAGGGCGGAAACAATTCTACGGGCAAGTGCGAAGCGCCGGAAGAAACTCACTATATACCTCTCTCATCATTTCACTCTTTCTCTATCACTCTTCTGCCGATTCCCTCATGCGATGAGCACTTAAATCATGTCGTCAATTTAATTTTTTATCCTTCTCCTACTTCTTCGTTTTCTTTCACAATAAAATTGAACATATCAAAGTTCTTCAAATAAATAAAAAAATATATTTCTCACAATTACTAACGATATAATATATATATATATATATCTATATATGGTGGCGTGTGGATATATGTATATATGAATTTGTATGTGATAAAATACATTTAAAACAAAGAGGGTTTCATTGCATTGGTATAGTGATTAAATTTGGCAGCGAAACGCGACCGAAAACTCGGGCACGAGGTTATACTATGAATGCGCGCTCATATATATATATATATATATATATATAGATATATATATACACTTGCGTAATGATTAGAGCGCGTGGTTCTACATAATGGTGGCATTTTCACGATTGTGTCATTGAGTGCCCGGGTACGCCAACGCTTTACGTTACAGCGTCATCATTGTCGTTGGAGTGCAGTCATAGACTGTCGACAACACAATTTCGCTATTTTATGTATAAGACATGATTCTTTCTATTCTTTTCTTTTATTACCTTCCTCGTCTCGCGATCAAGTCAACGATGTCATGATCCCATACATACTTGTATGTGTATATGTATGTAGATATGAATGCGAAAAGTGCTCACGCGTCCATGAACAACGGGAACTACTATGTCTATGCAGCGATGGCAGCGGTGACGGTATAGACAGAATGGAAGACGCCTTCTTTCATAGCGAACCAACCGGAAATTATTAATAATAATCTACACAAACGGGCGTGTGCGCATGCACTCGCGGCCGGAAAAAAAAGGAAAGCCACAATGCAGGAAAACGTCAAGGCTGTGTTGATATGTTTTCAGTCGCTTACACTATAAGTTCATATTATATTTTTATCTAAGGATTAATTATATATATGGAGAGAGAGAGGGAGAGGGATTTCATGAAGTATATACACAACGTAATTTATTGAAGAGCGAAAAAAATTTTTCAGTCAACTGAAAAAAAGAGAATAAAAATTATATATTAAATAATAATATGAAGGAGACTTTGATAACCTTTGGGACGCTTCTTGCACACTCGTTCACTCTCGATTTCTTTCATTTCTTCATTATGCCAAACGACTTGCGCGCGTTTTCTATTGTTTCTTTTTACCTTCGTCCCGCACGTTGCACGACTCTGAATGCCCAACCACCACCGTGTTGAATTGGTAGCGACACGACCGTGTCCCTCTTAACCGAGAAAACGAAACTGCAATTACCTTTGTTTACCGCGTGCGCCACACTCGCACGTCAATTTGTATCAAAGTAGAGGAAAAAAATGTAAGGATGTGCTGTGTGTGTGTTTATTAGATTTATATTCTTTTAAATGATATTGCTGGTAGTAATGCGGGATTACATTTATTCTTATTGTTATGATGTTGGAATAATGCATTTCACCACCTTCAAAGACAATTAGAGGACATGAGAAAAACGTATTATATATATATATAAAATTCCGGCAAGGCCTAAATAACCAACAAACTAACGCGTGCTAAACCCCCCCCCCCCCTCCCCCTCTCCTCTTTACACAAATGTCTAAATAAACTATACATACATATATAGCGAGGCAACCACCGATGAATGGAGACAATAAGAGAGTGCGCGCGACCGAGCGATTGCCACATTAAATGAGTTCAGCGTGCGCGCAAAATGACCCCGTTGAGATTACCAAATAACAATTCGACGTTTCGACAAACTCACGAAGTAAAAATTAAAATGTATTGTACAAAAGTCTAATTACTTAAATTTAGTTGATGTCTTTTTTTTTGTTCTGTCATTTAACATAATTAGTCATTTTCACTTATTTGTTTATTGTTCCAGTCATTCTTTGGACGATCCTACAACAATTTGAGCAGTATAACAGAGTGTAAAAATAGTGGCGAATGTGTGATAAATAAAAAAAATCGTACCGCATGTAAAGCGTGCAGATTAAGAAAATGTTTACTAGTCGGAATGTCAAAGTCAGGATCGAGATATGGCAGAAGATCAAACTGGTTCAAAATTCACTGTCTTTTGCAAGAGCAGCAACAAGAACAGCAACAGCGACACCAACACCAACAACAACAACAACAACAACAACAACAACAGCAGCAGCAGCAAAGTATTATTGCGCTTCATCAAGATCAAAAAGATTCATCGATTCCATTATCGATTGTTCATCATACAACACCGCGAACCAAAGACGACTCGATAATGTTAGGCAGCTTGGACAACTATAAAAATTCAACGTCACCATCAATAAGTTCACCGGAATCCCACAATAGCGACAGTTCAATTGAAATATCTGAGAGACGCGCTACATATGGGTTTCATCCAAGGTTGCGACCACTACATCCACATTTACCGCCCTCGGAATTACCAGCGATCGGGAAAGAAATGATAAACTTACCGTTCGGCTTTCATCTTGGCAGAATGCCATTGATTCCACCAACATTTTTACCACCACCGAGTTTATCAATGTTTTCGCCTTATCATCTTTATGCACCACTGCACCACCATCACCATCAAAATCTTTATCATCCACCTCAAAATTATTCATCAAATTTGAAGTTAAATTCAACGATTTCACATCAACATTCACCAATTGGCAGCAGCAACACCACAACAACTAGACTAATTAACAACACGGACTATATTAATAATAATAACAACAACAATAATAATAATAATAATAATAATAATAATTGCAGTACTCGTAGCAGTAGTAGTAGTAGTCGTAGTAGTAATAGTAGCAGCAGTAGTAGTAGCAGTCTTACGAGTAGTAATAGTACAAGCAATAATAATAATAATAATAATAATGGGCACATAGCAAATAACTATATTTCCATTGACAATCGTGAGAGATTGAATGGAAGTAATAAAAGATGTTATTTGGATGCAGTGTTAAAGAGTCAACCGGGGCAATCACAAAGCCAATCGCCTGTGCCCAAAAAAATGCGGCGAAACGAGTCATCAAAATCAACGCCTAATCCGAAATTGCCACCGCAAGATAATCCAATAGACTTATCAATGAAATCAATAACTAGTGATGATGAGGATAACAATAATGATGGTGATGTAGATCTTAAACGAAATGTGCAGAATAGTTCAATGATGAAACAGAAAGCAATACCAATTGATCTTACAACAAAATCGTAATTGAGTGGAGAACATGAGGAAAACTATGATACACTGGATGTATAACTATTTCGAAAATGATGTAGATAAAATGCATAAGTTGAATTTGTTTAATTTTAATTACTAAGTACATTGATTTGTTTTCAAAGTAAACGTATGTGCAATAAACGCGGGCTATAAAATGTTCGTTGAGATGCTAGTTAAACAGTGTTGCGATTAAACAACGATTGAGCGCACATTTATCCTTCATAGTTGCAATTGATTTTTTTTATATTTCTTTTCTAGTTCATTATATTATGGTCCAATGGTAACATACGCCTTCATCATTTATTGGTTAACTTGGTTAATTTTATTCATATGACAGTGTACGACCCGAGCTCCATTTTGTTGAATAACACGAATTGGCTTTTAGCGGTGAAATTGCTGTTTTATATTTCTTTCGAGACTTTTAAATGGACAATAAAATTACGATTTTACCTGACAAATATTTATTGTAAATACTCAATTATAAGCATTTTGTCTGGCTGATGATCAAGAATTCAACCAAAAAAGGTTAGTATATATAACAATATAAGCATATACATGTGTATTCAGGAAAATATGGCTATAAAAATAATGTAAATAGTATTGTTATTGAACTAATTGTTTAAAAATAAATAAAGAGCAATTTAATTTTTTTTTATTCGATGAATTATGTCGGTGAATAGAAGAAAATAGAAAAAAAATGTATGTTAGTCAATAAATATTAATTTCCATGAATCGCGCGTGGACAAAAAATTTCATAGGTGTAAATATAAAAAAAAAAGTGAATTGGAAAGATGAGTTTGGGACCAAGGCCAGTAGCTTTTAAGTGATTGTGAGTACATCAAAGAAATTGTTTCTATCCTGGGAAACATAAACATGTTTATATATATATTTACATATATATGTATACGACTGTTTTTAAAGAATAAATAAAAATCTTTCCCATTTAAATTTTCGTTCTGCCATTCTTCAAAATGATAAAAAAAATGTGTTGGGTGTGAATAAATAAAATTGAACGGGCCTCGTTCACGTCGTATTCACGGAAATACGAGGTTGCGTGTGAACCTTACTGTGGAAAAGGTTACCAAGCATAAATAGGCAATATAATGAAGCACTCAGGGGTAAAGATGGAGGTACTAACTCATAATGCATCGGATCATGAATATTCAACGTACACGCAGTATAAATTCCATCCTCTACTCATTCCTTTAATCTCTCCCTCTCATTCAATCATAACACTACCATTGCAATCTTTATAACTCAATATATACACATATAATACAAATTTGTAGTGCAAAAGATTTGTATAAAATTTAAAACAATATGATTCAATATCAAATGTTACTTAGTGTAAAATTGTCGCTTGAAGGAGCAGCCTCACCATAAGCCACGCTAATACTCTTACGTCTTCATGAAATAATTTTAACTCGTTATCGAATCATCGAAAGACAATGAAAAAAAATCACCAAATGATTTGTAATAAAAAAATATTTTCCTCTCGTTAAAATTTTAACAGTTGTGTTTTTGCATATTTTTTGCACATTAATCCATGGTTTATATGACCACGGTTCACAAAGGTTACCACGGCTCTAGTTACGGTTCACCTCACATTATTAAACCACACGGCACATCCCCCATCACTCACTCTCTTTCCCCTCGCCTCTTGCCATCAATATATATACACATATGTTACATACCCTTTTTATCTCATTTTGTCTTGGTGTTTTCTCTTGCTCCCACGCGCAACAGCTCCCTTACCACCGAATAATCACCGCTTTTGCCCGTACTATGTCGTGCAACGCGAGAGAGACTTTACATTACGGGATACGTGTTTATTCCTCGCGTGTGCCACGCCGCTTATTATTATAAGCCCTCCAAAACGATTAAGCCCTCTTTCGCTTCGGTGAATTTCACAGATGAACGATGCCTTTATCCATGTATATGTATACAAATGTATCGAGTCCACCATAGTACCATGGCAAATAAATGCATGTGAAGCCTACAGTACAGTATAAATTTGGAAATAGAAAGATATTTATTTCATTAGAACTTGATGATTATCCTTTATTACTTTTTTTTCTCACCTCGAAATTTTTTTTTCGTGACGAGTTGGTTTGTTTGTTGGCTTATTATCAGTTTATATGTTCATCATTGATATTGATTTTGGAGCCACATTCCCAAGGCACTATTTCCGAATCAAATAGCGATGAATTGACGAGCGTTATTTATCGAATGAATGTATTTATAGCTGCAGAGAAAATGTAGAGACAAAAGTAAGGAAAAAAAAAAAAGAAGAAAAGAATGATAAAATTCTTGCGGTAATCTTTACTACTACAACTCTTCCATTTATTACCATTTATTTTTTTTTTCTGATTACTTATATTATTTGCTCATTTAATTTTGTTCTGATATCATACGTATATTTTTTATCAAATATTTATCCGAGACGTTGTAATTAATTATGAGAAATATCTTTCATGCCGTCAAATTAAAAATTTTACTTTTCCTCATTTTCAATTGTATCACTCATGTTTTATTCTAGATTCAATTGCTCCATTTGATTTTCACTTTTACAAGCGCTTATTATTGATAAACACTAAGAAAATAGGATTTCATTGCTCGATACGATGGCATAAGCGATACGCAATACATATGCACACAATACACTTGCAGTTGCGATTTCATAACGACTTTTATTTAATGTCTGTCTGTTATTTTTGTTGCCAGACCACTCAATGTAAATACTTCATAATCAATTACGGTAAAATGATAGTCACCCATTAAAATTGTGCTTGATGCATTTTCACCATCATAAGTATGTGGCAAATTACTGTAACTCTCCTTATTAACATTACAATTATTAGCAATAAGTAAATCCGCCCCGGCACCAAATATTGGTCCAATTCTAAAACAAAAGAAAAAACACATTATGATTATCATTAACCAAACCAGTTAAGTTTATGTAACAATAATATTGCACATACTCTGGATGATAACAAATAGCAAATGGTTTTTTCACAAGATCGTATTTTGTTGGTGGCACGTCTTGATTATTTGTTAATGTAAAAATAAATGCTTTGTCCGATGATATATAATGACCCTTTGCAGAGCTCTTGTCCCAAGCAACATCACTGAACCCACCGCAAATTTCTCCACGCGTTCCCTAAAGTAGAACATCATTATATTGAGATAAATAATATCGGTTATCATTTATACCAACCAATTAAAATCTTTCATGCGCTCATGCAATTATGAAATGAAGCGGGCTGAAAACTTACCAAAGCAATAGTAAACGTTGGAGCAATACTGTCACAATGACGATGAAATGTTGCAGCGGAATATCCATTGGTCGATGCACGATATATTAAACGCCAATTTTGCTTGGACGACCCGTACCATTGATTGAGTAAACGCTGATAGCATATTTTATCACGCGACAATATTTGCGAGCCTGGAAATAATAATGGGCCGATGCGTGGTTGAAGCCGTTTATCTGCACATATTTCAGAATACTTATTTGGCACTGCTGCATAGCGATATCTTGAAACAAATATTGTACTTAATTATTTCAATTATAGCCATTTAATATGAAAATTCAATGTGAAATATATTAATTTTCAATTACCTTTCCAATGACAATTCCATTGGGACAGCACCAGTCGGTTCAACCTCTTCAGCAAAAACGTGACTGTCGATCAATAATAAACGGACGTGATTTATTACACCAGCGAGATGTTGACAAACGCGAGCGCGTTCTTCATCATTCCAATGTTGAGTTGGTTGTGTTACTCCAGCCTGATAATCAATTTCGATGAAATAATTCAGTATTTAAATTGATTTGTTGGCAACAGATAACAAGGATTTATACTTGATATTTTGCCCAATTGAGAACTGCACGCCAAACATCTTCCTCTTCCAGTCCCAAATAATCTGACGATATTAGCTTTATCAATGCGTCTTTTGGTAAATTACAAAATGCTGATGTCTTAACGGTGTCAATGGCATTGTCACCGATGAACGTGAAACAACGCTCGATAAATGATGAACATGCACCTTTCCCACCTATATTTCAAATAAATTCATCTTGGAAATAATTATTTTACCCATAGAATGTAATGTTAAAATAATGGATCATAAAATTAGGATTAATGTGGATAATGACAATAAAGAAATAAATATTTTTGTGTAATTACAAATTTAATTCTCTTTTTGTTTCGTATATTGTCCGTATTTTTGTTGTACAACACCATAAACAATCCACCAAATGAATGCTTCATTGGTTCACAACACTTGCTGACATTTAAGATTATACAATAAATTGTTATATAGTTAAGAAAAAAAAAAAAATAACTGTTGCCAGTGAGGTGGAAAAGTTTCAACATTTTTTCTTTTTCATAATTATTTTGCACTTCAATAACTTCATATTGTTTGTTTATTATTTTCTATTTTTCTTCATTGTCCAACAGCCAGTGAATGCGGAATCCAACGAAGACCACAAATTCAAACAACTTAAAGGTTATGTATCGCATGTGTGAAATTAATTGCCGCCTGGATTTGTATTTTGAATTAGAGTGATATTGTCACCTTTCAGCATAATACGTCCAAGTTGTTTTCTCGTTTTTGTCTTCGTATAATACTCTTCAGCATCATCTAACACCAAATTCATATATTCATCGAAGCCAACAATATGACCCTCAATCCGTAGATTAATATTTTCAAATAGCCACACTTGTACACGTGAACGATTTTGCAAATAACGAAAAATAAGATTGATGGGTTGTACCATCACCTTTTGTACTTTTTGTGGTCCTTTGTATGACATTGTGGCGGTTATTCTGATATTTATCAACCAATAATGATGCAATATATTTGTATGCAACGCGTATTTGGTTTTCCAAATGTCTCTGGAACGCCGATCAATATATAACCGTCCGAGTCACATAGAATTTCGGGTATGTTCGGCTTTTATACTCTGTCAATCCATCCATTGTACTGACATTGTGTATCCCTACGCGAGCGCGCGTTTTCAAATATTGACTCACATTATGGGGAGGAATCAAACATTTGTGATGAAAAGCTCCGTTTAATGAAGCACATTAAAAAAGTATGCCATATTCCAAGTGGATGATACCATCATTGGTAGGTGATTATATATAATAATTTTATACAAAGTGTAATTTATAATGAGAAGTATAAGCATAATAATATATATTTTTTTATGTAACAGTTGATAGGTTCGTTGTTAATAAATCCAATGATAGCACTTGAATCCGAACGGACTATTTGATTATGCGATTCAACAGTGGCGTATACTGATATATTGAAGAGGAACAAAACGGCGAAAATACCCGAGATATATATAATGTCATGGAGAATTCACTATGGGCAAACTAGAAACAAAAAAAATTCGACCATGGAAACAATCTACGCCACGAAATGTTTCTAGATACGACTGCCACGCACTCACATGAGCGAATCGGCAAACGATTAAATTCCCACAAACAAAAAACGGAAATGCGGCAGTCGGTAATATGGAAATTCTATATAAACATTACCAATAGAAATGTATAATGAGGAACGAATGAATTACAATATGATCATGAAATTTTGTTTATCAGGACACATTTTGTTTAACACTTTCAATAACGATAATTAAAATACGAATTGTCAATGATATTTGTATCAAGTTAGACAAAGAAACATATCGCTCACTGACAGCTAATATATATTCATGACTTTCTCAACAGATCTATATATTAATCATTTTAACCTAAAAATTTATCTTTCACTCACCAAGAACTCGCTCTTGAGCATCGAGAGCAGCAGTTAAAAGTGCACATGCATTTCCTGGACTAAGAGTTGCTGACACATGTTCCTCACAACTCCGCCAAAGTTCTTCAACACCCAATTCTTGTGCCAACGCAAGCATTTCAAATATACCACTGTCTTGAAGCATGATCTGAATAATAAGCATAATAACAATTCGATGTGTACAATAGCAATAATAGCATATGTCGAGTTTTGGCATATTATATTTTTACCTTTCCAGTGTAGACATAGTGCATGAACTGTCGGAATGTTTCTGGATGAGCGTGAGGCATTCGCACAGGTGTTGGATTTCCTGATGCACCAATTCTTTTCGCTGCTGTGAAATTTTTACATCTGAAATCAATGATATTAATAAATTACACTTATTCTCGTGTAGAAATTGACTCTGACATTTGTTTTGGAAAAATATGTCACTTGAAAAACACTCGAGTTTCATGAAAAAAAAAAAAAAAATATAAATTCACTAGATGATGATTTAAGACTGAAGGTGAAACGTCATATGCTCAATGATTTATACATAAATAGTGAAAATTCTGAACCTTCATATCATCTACATCTACCTCTTGTTGTCCCATTTCAACTGCATTTGATGCACCAGAGAAGTGCATAATTGACTTCGTCAGTTCAAATAACGTCTGGTGTACAACAAAGAAAAAAGCAGTAATAATAATAGTAGAACAACATAAAATAAAATGCATCCAATGATGATATAAAAAATTCTGTGTTTATAATGATGGTGTACACTAAAATTCGACGAAAAGACGAAAAGAAACTCCAATAAAAAGACTGCTAATCCGTGTCACCAACCGAGGTTCTTTAAGTCATCAAGATGGCGTAACAGTCAAGCGGGAATATTTTTTTCCTATATACCATTGGGTAGTCTTTTAGAACGATATAAAAGGCAAGAGGTTGAACTTCTGGATTTTTCTTGGGAGAAAAAGCACAAAATACAGTGAAAGGTTGCGCGAGAAAAAGAGACGAGGCAAGACATATTGAATGTACGGGGAGACGTGCGAGCAATGTGTAAAAGGGAGTATCGAATCAAAAGGAATGTGTCAATGGCCGAATGTATATAGCAAGCATAAATATAAAAATATATGCGTGCTTAGATAACGTACAATTTCAGTATGTAATTTTTATTTTTTTTCGTTTTAACGTATGAACAAAAAACAAATGTAGAAATATTCGAAGACAAAACAAGAAAACTTCAGAGACATGCGTATATCTACGTAAATAATATGCATGTGTATATATGAGTATATATAGTGTAGGTGTTCAGTTACAATACGAGAGAGTGGTTGATGCTCCTTTGGATAAAAAAAAATTTTTTGCTCTCGCATGTATATCTTTGACACTTTTGTCAACTATCGTAAATCGTGGAATAAAATAAAAAATGAAATAAGATAATCGATGCGAATAACAAGATGAACCATTATATGATGTATGATTGTGGTAAAAAGTAATAACGAGTATAATATATATATATATGAAGTAAGAGACAAAGAAAAATTTATATTTTTCATGGACGTATAATTTATTATACTCATATATGACTGGCAAAAAAATATTTATTCATGATGCATTGTTAATTTCATCTTTATCATGCTCCAATGAATAAGATATTGTAATATTTATCGAGATCTGAGAAATTGTCATGTGAAATAAATGGTTAATGAAACAAACATGACATATAAAAAAAGTAGAATATAAATGGAATAGAAACGAACTTGCGAAGTACCGAAAGTTGATGAACGTTATCACCTAACCTTGCATGACCACCCCCTGGACATCCACGATAGTGCACAGCGTTTTCAATCTTCTCTTTGCCTTCGTACTTTAGACGTAGAACAAAGAATAGAATGAAATAAAAAAAAAAACGGGAATACACACCCCTGCTGTACACAGCAAGCAAACAACTTTTCTTACTAGTCGTTTCTGTATTGGATTCTCTCAACTATCTCTTGCACCTCAGTTTTCACAAGAAAAGAAAACAACATCGTTCAACCAAGTCTAAACTATCTCTCTCTCCATTGTAAACAAGATTATTTCTTCTTTTCGGTCTTGAACTTTTTATATTTTTTGTCCAATAATTATTTAACACCGTTATTCATTCTATGTTATACTTTTTTCTATTAATATATATATATATATATATATATATGTGTATATTAGTATAGTCACATAAAATATGAGCAGACTGTAGTACCTAACACACGACACGATAAGTTTTTCACATGTGTCAATCAACATCATTCGATATTGATTTTTGGTTTAACCTTAATGATGATCAATTATTTTGACGGCACCAACGCTCTTTCAACGGCTTCATATCGCAATAACGCACATATGGTATGCGGCAAAATAGAAAAAAAAACAACAAAAAACGTAAGAACAAGCAAAAATTGATAAAATTATTTTTGCGGAGTTAATATTGCATTCTCAAGTGAACTAGGAAATTGAAAAACGAAAGAAAATCCTGTTACCCTGTGAAACAATATAAATAAAATAAAGAACAGCAATTTGAGACGAAAGAAAAATTGCAGGAGCGCGTGGAAAAATAAAAATAGTGTGGTAAAACAAGAGAAACAAAAAAAAATTCTGTATTCACGGTGACAATGCTTGCTTTATTCAAATCATCATAATACGACGGTGAATGTTTATATAGCTGTGCGGTGGTTGAAGTCAAAGAAAACTAAAAATTTAAGAGAAAATAATAGGCGACATATACATTTGATGTACAAAACTGCTGCATATAGAGTCTGTGGCATGCGCCAGGAAACAAACAGCAAAAGTGAAAAAAAAATAAAAAATAAATAAATGAACGTGAGAGACAGTGAGGGTGAGGGAGAGTGGGCGAGCAAAGGTTAGATAAAGGCTCGAGCTTGTCGCGGAAAACGTGGTGGGGTAGCAGTGGCAAAGGGGTTCAATGTCGCCTCGGGGTATCGCTGCTAACGACCAACCACGCGATTATCCATCCCTGCCTATTATTCCTTTTCTCTCTCGTATCATTTCACATGCACCTCTTGGCTTTCTCTATCCCTTATACTAATATATATGTAAAAAAAAAACGCGCGAGCTTTCTGACATACTCGTATATGTATTCTGGCTCAGCGGCGATTTCTTTTCCTCCTGCCTCAATTACAAAATATGTATACGTCAATGTGTATGTTTCCAATGGTATTAAACGCTATTGAGTTCCGATTTTTCAAAGATATATATATGTCGCAGTGGAATACCGAAATGCGTAATTTGATCAAATATCTACTAGTTAATAAACAAAATTAAGGAAGTGTTAAAATAACAACTGTGTAGTGTACTCGCACAGCTGTATGTAATGCCACAAGTCAACAACGTCTTTTCATCAAAATGAATAAGCACTATTATTTATTCATTACACTTACTGAAATGGTTTCAAATTTCAGTGAAAATATTCTTTTTGTTTCTAGAAGTAGCGGTTTGATTATCTCTTTTATTAATTAGTTTCAAATAAATAACTTGCGTTTCAATAATTAATTATGATTACCTATGGCATAAAATAAATATGATTTATTAAATAAATACTTTCAATATCTAAATAATATTATTTCACATTTCACTGATACAATTTAGGCATTTGATTGAATCACTTATTTTTTTAGGGAAATAACCCTACAGAATTATTGTTTCAACATCTTCCATAATTTAGTAAATAATTTCGTAATTCAACTAGGGATATGATCAAATTTCATATTTCGTTATTTTACTGCGACATATATACAGTGTGAAAACCACTTATGGAATAAAATTGTTTGTGTCGTTATTTTAGAAAATAATAAAAAACGCCGGGACACGTCAACTTTTAAATATAAATGTGCGATTTTTAAATATAGACTTAAATGTACAGGGTGTTTCACTAAGTCAGCAGACTTGCGTTAGAATAACGACACAAACAATTTTATTCCATAAGTGGTTTTTACACTGTATATATATATATATATATATATACATCAAAAGGGCTTCGAGGTATATTGGTCGCTATATTTTTAATTCGCCATAATATTCTAGATATTTATATGTATTGCGATAATGTATACCAGAAGTTTCCGATTCATTTATGACGTTCTAATTGCTACATACACTTGATGGTCTAGAGCTAATTACACAATATAACGAATTCTTTCAACAACTGGGATTGATTGTGTTCTTTCCGATCAAATTAGCATCGAAGCGCATACATATATATTTTTCACCATTTCAACATGAATATCAACAATCAAAGTCTTCTCATGTATACCTAGTCATATATAGAGACTGCTGGTATATTCAAGATGGAAATTAATTGAAGCCGACATAATTGGGAGTTGAAATCAATTTTGTGAATTGTATAATTAGTCGCGGCAATTTGTATTTTTAACTTCCCTCGCGTTTGTTGACAATTACCTTTCTATCTGTTGTGAGTTCTTTATCGTTCTGACAGTCCGCACTACAAAGACAATTTTAGTAGATATATATAGGGGACTGTATTGTCGGAGAGTGGGAGCATGAAACGAGATCTGTGAATGTGTCGTGAGAAGGAGCGCTTTTCATTAATTGCAAAATCAAACGCACAAAATTTTCGATGTCTATTCAATATTATTCCAAGTCAATCTATATACATATATATTATTTCGTCATAGGGTGCAGACGTGGTATCTTCTGTTCGATATGTAGTTGAGAGTCTGCCTTTTGTTCGATAGACGCGTGTGCACGATATCAATCCAGACATGGTACATAGAGTAAAGAGTAAAAGCCTTCGCCTTTCGCACAAAATACAATGACAGCATTCATCGTGACACCGAGCACATTGCAAGATATATATATTATATATACAAAACTATTATATATATATATATATTAAGGGAATGCGGAAAAAAATTTCCGTGTCGACATTTCATCGAGTATTTGAATGGGAACAATTAATACAAGTTTGATTATAAGTATGGATACATATGATAAAAAATATGAAGAGGGAAAAGCTATTAAGAAATTTTTATGATTCTTATATGAGGGACATATTGGAATGAAATATAAAAAAAATTCTTTGATAGATAGGTAATGCTTAAAATGAATTAACCTGGCTTGAAGAATTATTCGGTGTCCGTAGATAGCAGTCTCATCTCGCCCAAGTAGAAAAACAATATCGGCGGACTCTTTGTCCTCTGACAAACGTGCTAAATCCTCTAATAAACGTGGTACACCAGCTAAACCAGCTTCACCCGGTACACCCGCGGCACCAGTGCTCGATCCAACTCCTACTGCTCTTGTGCCCATCGTTTATTATATGATCTGTAACAATTGTCGGGTAATGAAACGACAAAATTAATTTTAGTAGTTGAATTCATCTCATATTTATTTACAGAAAAATTTATTTTTTGAATTCATCCGGCAGTTTGAACTCAATAGAATAGTACACTTTGAATAATTTGATGATGGTAGAATTTGCTACATTGACTAATCAAGTATAACGCCCAAAAAGCAAAACAATAAATGAATACCATTCCCATGTGGGCAGATGTGTTTTATTCATGTGTATTTTCATTCACCTTCAGATAGTATCGAAAATTTAATTTTAATTTGTATCTCATGTGTTGAGATTGAAATAAAAACAGAAATATAACAAACTTTTATATATCAATTTCTTTCATCTGACAAAAAAAATAACAATCAAAGCATTATGACATACAAGTGATTGAATAAATGATATTGAATAATATTTCACAAGAAATAAAATAATGTAACGCAATTATGTTCGCAAAAATTAATATTAATCTACTAATTCACTGCGTTGGTCCTTATCCCAACACAACAAACATAAAAATAAACAGACAAACAACAACACAGATTTACATATACACACATAATATTTTATTATTATTCCACTGTATCTTCACCTCGTGTTGTTACACACTGGTATACCTTCTCCTTATACCTGTCTTCTGCTTGGCAGCACAATCGTGACCTGTGCGTTCTCTTGCGATATTCCTTGAGTTCATATACTAAACCGACGCTGTTGCCAGATCCTCTTTTCTTCACCTTTCAAGTCCAACGTAGAAGTTTCGACCGCTTTCGGTATAGAAATGTTGAGCATACATCAACTTTTATATGGGTATATAGATCCATCGAGAATCAAACTATCGTTATATCAACTATATGGATATTGTGTATACCCTATACACAATTATGCAAACGCTTGTCAGTATACAACGTGTGTATCGTCGTCAACACAAAAAAATCTGTTGATGCACTCATCACAGTGTGAAAAATAAAAACAAACAGATGAACGAGAGACGGCGAAAAGTATTTGAGTTACATGCGAGAATATATGCGATAAACATAATATTATGAAGTAAATGCCTTCAAGGCAATGAAAAGCAAAGGACTCATTTGACAGGGTGAAATTTCTACATGAGGATAATTTTTCATCCAATATTAAACTATATATATATATAAACGACTTTTTTACAAATAAAATTTAAAGACTTGTTCTCTTTTTTTTTTATAAAAAAAAAATGACATTCCCAACGGATGGTAATATAGCGTGAATCGATCGATCGATAGATATTGCCAATGATAAGTATCATTTTTATCTCCTGATTGCTTTCTTGTTTATCAATCATCGAATTTTATTCTACATTAATAGAATATAATGGTATATTACACATTTTAAATATGTATTTAACATATCATCAATAAAATTTAAATTCTGGTTAATAAACATCACAATGATGGACTCATCTCGTATATTCTATGGTATGTCTACATATACACTGACTATACGTGGACGTGGGTGTATGTGTGCGTGTTTTACCAACGATTCCGTCTGATGATCAGATTCCGGCCTTCTATACCTTCACGCTCCCGCTACTTCATTTCCATAATAATTGAGTCGGTAATTAGACCCATACTCAATGATTGCACGCACGATTCTAATCTAAAAGTGCAACGCTAAAATCGTTTATCAAATTCAAGCATATTTTCGTTAATATTCTATGTTGAGAGACTGTATATTAATACTGCGAAGCAAAATGTCACAAACAGATTTTCGAACTTTTGAAGCCGTTCATTCGCTTAAATTTTATATTATCTGTACGAAAATGGAAATATAAAATTAATTCACTTGCAATTGTCGTATTTTAACCCTCATGTTCAATCCACTGTCAAATGCAGAAATAAAATTCCGTGAGTGTTTTTAAGCTGGTATCCCAGCCTATTCAGTTTTTCAATTACTTTTTTCCATCGAAAATTAGAAACAAATATTCATATTCTTTGAAATACACTCTATATCAAATGAATAGCTAATGTTGAATTTTCATTAGTCTTTTTTCGACACCAAACATTGGGAAATAATTGTTTTTAAAAACTAAATCTTTTTTGGTCGCCCACGTATCAGCATAACAATAGTGCAAGATGGCTGTGAACAACAATAAAATTGATAGCAAAAGGTAAAATTGAATTTTATTATTACACATAGGTAGATATGATTGTAACAATTGATGGGGCAAAATCAGCACATTATTGTGTATGTGGAATATATGTAAAGAGGAAAGTATATATATGTAATTTGACTCTGGGAGTGCGTTGAGTACTTCAGCATAACAGTGGGGTTGGAAAATGGTACGGTAATGTGAATTCTGTGGTCTCAGTGCATTTGTCCTGCGCCAACTCTCTCTCACTCACTGGTCAAACCAATTTCTCCACTTCATTCCCTACATCACCCAGTCCAACGACATTGCTCTCCCCCCTTCTTCACACGAGATGTAAATCGGAAGTGACGCTATAATGGAAGCGGCTTTAGTGGTTTTACCACGAGCGCGAATCATGAGCAATGGTGAATTGACCGGGGGAAATGTTGACGCCTCCGACAGCCTGCATCGCGGATTATAATTGAAGCTGCTTCACGCTTCGGATTGTAACCCCTTACAACATCAATAAACTTATGGAAACAGTATAGGTGAAATAAAATAAATTAAATAAATAATTATATGAATTAGAAAAATTTTATACGAACGATTATCCAAAATTAAAGTATTAATAAATTTTTTTACAATATATTTTTAGACATTGTGCATGAAACACCGTGAGATTTGACACACTCCATGTTTGTACTCTTATTCAAAGGGACTGAATAGAGTGTTGCTAGAGACCAGGCTAAAGCAATAAAAATAGGGTCGAAAATAACACTTGATCAGTATTCATGTGCGTATGTGTCTCTGTATATACAAAATTTAATTTCTTTCCGCAGATTATCGTGATTATCCTGCACACTTCACCATAGTGCGCATCACATAGTCTTACTGTTATATATATACATATTATATGTATATTTGAACAATTCAAAACATCACTTAGTCATTGCAAGTATTCCTGTAGTAATTTTTGAAGTATCTTCAAAATATATATTCGTTCAAAAAAATAAAATAAAACTGTATATAATATATTTCGACAGTAGATCGGCAATAACGTCGCGTTATATATGAAAAAAATAGGAAAAACTGCCACAAGGCCGTCTTACCATTTACATATACGGTAAAAAGAAGATGATTAAGTGAGTAAAAGAAGTAATGGATGTTTTCTATGAAGTGAAAACAGAAACATTAAACTTGAGAATGTACATATATGTGATCAATGGGAAGAGGTCAAGAGATGGAAATAGAAACCTAACCGGAAAAAAAGGCCACTCCGTATCTTTCGTGAGCAGTAAAAGTAAATTGTGCTGGTTTAGCATGAAGACGAGAGAAAAAAAAACAACGAAAAGGAAACAACGAAAACAGATATAAAAACATCCAAAATATCGAAGCACCGCATGACATGTATAATATAGTATTAATGTTTAATCACTTAGATCAGTAGACGTTGAGCGAATTCGTGTCGCTACTGGAAAACCACAGATTTTCATCAAAGCAACTCTCGTACATTTATTTACTCAACCATACAAACAACTATTATATATACCAACGTGTGTGTATTTATTTGACTGTGTATATATGTGATGATGGTGAGAGGAAGATAGAGACAAATGTTTATGCGAATAGGCCTAGGCGTTATGAAAAGCTTTGACTCTTTTTGACTCTGCCCTTTCATTTATATTTCTCCTTCTTTTTCTACTTTATATATGCCCATATATACACAGGTTGAACTGCAGCAAGTGGAAATAATGAAGAGAGGACTCTGGTAACCTGGGCTTTTTTCCATTTTCTCGACACCAGCATTTTTCACACCAAAGTATAAGAGAGAAAACGATCAAAGAGCAACGAAAACGAAAGCGACAACGATACCGCTTCCAAAGGGTACAGGCATTTTGCCAAAGGTTTTTATCCGTTCTCTCTTACATCCCAACATTACATTTTTCCTGATAGTGAATATGTTGTAGTGAAATAGTGAGATGTCAAATTTGATCAAATCCCTCGTTATTTGACTGAATTACGAAAGATTTTGTCTAATTTTTAGCTGTGGTTCAATCAAATTACTAGGAATTTGACCAAATTTGACATTCCGCTATTTCACTGCGACAGATATATAAGAACATTCCTACAATTGTCACGTATACTTAGCAAATCCTACCTTGAATTCCTTCTCATAATTCATCTACATTCCCACGCAGAATACAATAAAAAATGAAAATAAAAATACAATTATGTAAATAAGAAAACAATTCTCCCTTACCAGCATTAAATTAAAAAATTAAAATTCTAAAACTTTTTCGTGAATCCGCATTGAGCACACATTGACACGAATATTGAGCGGAATTTCTCAAGATTTCAAGGTGTCAGGTACACTTAGATAAAAATAAAAAATAACCTAACTTTCCGATCACTTCAAAAGGGAAAGAAATGTGTCATCGAAAAAAAAAAAAAAAAAAGAGCGCCCGAAAGGTAAAAGGGGAACATAATTCAAGCCTCCGGGTAAACGTTAGGGGTCAAGGAAAGTGATAGAGAGCAGTAGAGAAGAGGCAGGTCGATGGTTGAGGTTATTACGAAATCGTTAAGGGAGTAGAGTGGGTCCCGGGTTCATTTCGTGACGCACACTAGAGTAAATACTTTCTCTCATGCGTGCTCTTGTACATCCTACGAAAAAACTAAATCCAAAGCGTAATACATCACTTCATATCTTTTTCTCTTTGGACAGTGTAAGTGTTACATTCTAATGTGCATGAGTGGATATGGTTATTCGTGCGATGGTAGCCAATACATGAATTCGGGTGTGAAAATGGCAACATGAGATCTGTAATCAAACACAAGTGATGTCTCTTTCGTGATTTTGATGGCAGTCTTTTGCGGTGTGCCATAGTATCGATTTTCGCCATGTCTGCCTTCTTTTTACCACTCTCAACTTCCTATATACATATATGTATATATATATATATATATATATATACACTGTAATATTGTTGATCGTTGTGCTTTTCTTCATTTACTTCACTCACTCCTGCTCACTGTGTCTTTTTACTTTTCATCACGTAGTGATAAGAAAGTATTGGCTTCGCCCGATTTTTTAATGACCAAAATAAGGTATATAATCGCATTTTTCTACAATAATAAATTAATGAATTCATAAAAAAAAATTAATATTAATGTTCACTGAAATGCCATATCGAATAATATGTCAAAAAAATTTATGTTTTTGAAGGTCATGTACATGAAAAACGTATTTTTCGGCGGACGTCCGGACAGATATTTATCATATATAGTGGGAGTATCTTGAAAACAGCTGGACCAAAAAAATTGAAAATTTATACGTAGTTAATTGTTATCGGGCTAACAATAAATTGCCATACCAAATTTTGTTTTGAATTTCGGCTCGCCGTAAAATAACAATTTGCGTTTTCGCAGGAAATACATATAATATTTTAAAACGAAAAAAATATAAGCCTTGATATCTTGTAAGTGGCTTCAGAAAAAAATCTGAAATTTCGCAGCTCTACGATTCCGCCTCCTTGCCCCAAAACTGCTCGCCTGCTTCCCTTCAATTTTTTGCACTCAACCAGGAGCAGATAGTTTCTCAAATCATTATTCCCATCGCGTATCTTTGCGCAGTTGGCCAATTTATCAGGACTCTGGTTAGATTTTTGTCGTTGACGTGTTATTCTATTTTATTTTATTATTTTTCAAATACTTTTTTATTTCAGATATTGGAGTGCATATATACATTTGGAATGTGACTCAACTCATGAGATGTGATATGAAACGCCACGCATGCTATGAGGATAGTTCAATTCTGAACAATAAAAAGTATATAACAATCTTACACACGCATTGTACCATTTTCACTTTTTTGTATGTACTCATGTGTATTTTTATTATTCTTTTAATAATTTGTCATTCTGTGAACTGCATTCGATAAGTAGTTGAGGTAACAGCACAGCAGGTTGCACAAACATTTATTTTGAAATGATTATGTTCTTTACTCGTTTATGTTTTTAATTCGTCTTTTCAATTCAGTTTCTGTATTTTTTATTTTTTACGATCGAGCGGGTTTCCATTTTTTATACCTTTTTTTTATTTGATAACAGATTATTTGGGATTTCCTGGACCTTCACTTCTGACACTTATATACAGTTCCGCATTCATTCGAGTGGTTGTCTGGCACACTCCATACAATACGCATATTTCTCAATTTCAATAACCCGTTGCGATTCGATATATCAATATATCTATATAACCATATGTCTATGTATACATATCTGTATGTGAGTTTGTCGTTTTCGCTCTACCAAACCAAATACCGGAGAGATAACGGGGAGATAGTTAGTGTACCCGATAGCAAGGTATTGACTGATTACATTCTCCAGTCCATTGTTGCAATCATTCGTTTTTTCGATTATGTAAATTCATCATGCAGATGTGCATCAAATGTTTCGGAAAAATAAAATATGAATAAAACACTACAAATAAATAATAGTAATACACATAGATATTATATATTTATATATTTTTCTAAAACAAAATTATAGTAAATAAATGACAGTGATTCATAACAGTAATTGACAATCATTATTCTTCGCAGAATTAATATTATCATGAAATATGAAACGAAAAATCAAACTAATGCAAAGTAATATCATCAATTCCTCTAATTCCGTGACACCTTTCACCCTTATATATATAAATGCGATCACTATGTAAAACCCCCTCTCGTTAATTACCATTTGCTGTGCGCCATTTGCCATGGTCATGTACACAGCGATGAGGATGACGCGAAGGGTCCAGTGAGTAACAGAGCAAAAACTCCAAAGCAAGATAGAGAAATGAACAAGAGAAACCATATGCGAGGGGGGTAAATAGTTTCGTAAGTGGAATCTAGTCAAGGGGATTGCAATAGAATGCTCCCGAGACATTACTAGACTGCGGGTGGTAAAGGAGACATGAGAGGGAAACGCGCGGGCGTGCAATCCGGGTTTACTAATTCTGTCTGAATTGGATCGATGCCTCCAGCATCATCTTCGTCACCAATCATTAGACTTTCAATTGTCAACGGCAACTGTACATATAACTACATGAACCTTGGATTCATCCTTTACAACAACCTCTATACACACACACACGCACATATATATATATATATATACAGGCATTATTCTCATACGGTTTTATGTAACGACAATTAAACCTCAATTGCAATAACAGTGAAATTGCTTTTAACGAGATGCAGCCATGAAAAATTTCTGGGAGATGTAAATGAAAAGAATGATGTATGTAATGTATATTTATATATATATATATGTATATATATGTAACTTTCTCTAAGCATGAACTACCGTGTGTAAAAGGGCGTTTTACGCGTCATGTACTTGCAGCACAGGCAACGACATATATAGATATATATATATATATATATATATATATACACGTAAACGGGTGTTGCCATGACACCATGAAGGCGCACACCAAGCGCTGGTCTTCCTTACTCGCACCCTCTTCATCCTTGTATACCGCACCATCGTCATCATTGCATCACCCTCTAACCTACAGTCCTCTCTAATGGAAATCCACCATCATATATAGAGGGCGCGTATCGTATATTCCTTGAGAAAATTACGTTATTGTACTGACTATATATATTTATAAACAAAAATATAATGAAAATAAAAATGTTTCAATTATATGAAAATTTTGTCTGTGGTTCTTCCGTTAAAGGTTTTTTTCAATCTCATTGTTGATACATGTAGTAAGATACGTTATTGTAAACCTATATGTAGAACCAATATGCCATTTTGGCAAAGTTCAAACGTTTCGTATACAGTGAATACATTCACCACCTATTGGCGTATATTTTCATAAATTTTATAATAAAATTGAAAAGTGTATTTCTCGCGTAACTCAGCAGTCAAGTTAACACAATGAACGACGTTAAAAATTATCATAACTGGAAGGTGAAATTGCTAGCGCATAGTGCTGAATCTTAAACTATTTCAGAAATCATTGGAGTGAGAAATAGAAAGTATCGTTACTGGTGGTATTTTAACACGAGCATCTAACAAATGAAACTTTACAATATATGTTATGTATAATGATAAAATTTAATTTCAAACAAAAAGAAGCATATGGTTTAAACTAATATACTTATAGATATATATACGGGTATTTGAGTTAAAATATTATAAGAAATGTGTCTATGCCAAAGCGTGTGCTCAAGGATCCACGAGTGACATATATTTTCAATTTTCTTCTTCTTTTCTGGGTTTCTTGAGTATGTTGAAAGCAAAAGCCAAAAGGGCCGCCGGGATAACAAACCAGGCTGACAGAATTTTCTTTCTCGATTCACTAGGCACTTTTGGCCAGTCTCCAGCCGGTCTTTTCCGATTCTGATGTTTCCTTTACCCGCATATAAAATCTATATATATATATATAATAGTGCCATGAAACACGCGCACCGAACGTGTCTTTTACATTTTCTTTTTTGTTTTCACCTACCGTCGTACCAGACAATCCAAATGCTGCACATATTTGATATATATAAATATGTATGCATGTATAAATATGTTTGTATGTATCTATAAAATTACAATTAGGGCAAAAGCTTTATGCCATCTGTGTTGTACTCACATACCACTGACTTTATAACTGATGCTATGCAATAATGAGTCGAACCACATTTTTTTTTTTAAATCGAATTATTCTGCTCTGTGTATTCTCCATGTGCTATTTCATAATAATCTAAAATGATATAATTCCAAAAAGAACCGTAGCACAATCTTTATTTATTCATACTTTTCTTCACCCACACGCTTAACAAATGAGATTGGTTGTTTAGCAATAGTGAGTCAACCCACAAAACGTGACATGACGTTTGGTAATAATGATCGATTTCGAAATTGACACGAAAACTAAACTAAATAATTATTTTTTACAAAAAATAATGGCAACAAATAAATTACTATAAAATAAAATTACTATTGTTATTTTGTTTATATGATATTCCACAATAACTAAAATGCGACAATCCACAATGACTGTAATTTTCTATGATAAATTAGCATGACATAATTCTAAAAGTTGTTATCTTAAACAACGGGAATTTAATCATTGTAGTTATCGAAAACTTGCTGATAATCAAGGTTTCACTTATCTTACACAAAGTGTCAAACTATTCTGCTTGTTTTTTTCAAAAGAGCTTGAGGGCGGTATGAGTGATTATTGCACAATACCATTCAACTATGGCTCTATTTTTACCAGAGACCTACGGACAGGCTGAAGATATGAAATCGATCCACTATTGTAATTGATTGTATGTATACATATAAATACACACGGCCATTGTGAATATATATGAAGATGCAGGGAGGATGAGATAATCCTATAGATTTTTTATAACACAGTTGAATTGTTAGCAAATAAATATCAACTCATTTGTCGGGATATATTTCGTATAATAATAACCTATTGCGTTGAAATAGGTTAAATTTAAAAATGAACAATGTTGGACGATCCTACCCCACTTTTCATTAACATCAATCACAACGATGTATCATCAGTGCTTTTTGTAGTCAGAAACACATTCTGTGTGTGTGTGTGTGTGTGTGTGTGTGTGTGTATGTGTTATAATGACATGTATATATCATTTTCATCCTAACGTACAGTGCATCGCAATTCAACACATAGCGTAATGAGACTGTAATGACAGGGGGCAAAGTGTATATATACTCTCAAATCGCTATAATTGTTTTCACCGACCCGAAATAAAAATAACAACGATAAGAGAAAAAAAAAATGAAAAAAATATAAGAAAAAGAAAATCAATGATTATGTATCGCACGTACCATGCACATTCTTATAGTACAATCTAATATTTTACACTTCTATCAGTCATATTTGTTTTGCACTTTCATCCCATATATATAACGTATAAGGATACCAATACGAATTGCCTTGTTACTCTTGTCTCTATATTATCACATGGGATAAAGACTCATACAACTCAAACACCACAATTTTTCGGGAACAAAGATTTAAAATGACCGGTGCGTCTAATTGGAATGAGAAAAGAATGACATCTGTGTGCGAATGAGTTTCCAATTTGAATACTACACTTTTGAGCTTTTTCTATTGAACTATATGAGATATTTGCTGACCTTTTACGCACATAACTCAAAAAGATTTTTCGAGTTGTGTCACTCGTCTTCCGGGATAACGATATATGTTAAAGAAATTTATGAATTTTCTTGCTATTGATACGTAAAGACAAAATGGATGTCTTGTAAGTTAACAGTACAAAATTCATTTCATATCAGTTTAGTATGTATACATCCATATATATATATATATATATATATATATATTTATATGTTCACATATGAAGATGTGGTTTGATGAAAAAAACTATTCAATAATGGGGAACTTTGCGATAGTAGATGGTGAACGAACATCTACGGAGTTAGAAGCGGATGAGGCAGAGAGATGCCATTACTTTTCCCCATGGAGTAGAGAGAGTGCATGCCTTCCACTGATGTTTTGCACCCCCCACTGACTCTTTTTTATCATTCAGCCTGTTTATTGTATGTATATACATGTAATACATATAATATATTTGGGGAGATGGTTTGATATACGCATGCGTGATGCTCCCTATCGATTAGTTGGGTTCGCAATAGCGTCACGAGACGTCGCGTTTACCCTATAACAAACGTTGGGTTGCCAACGTTCGCCCCTCTATGCCATATCCTCAAACACTTTCGTGTATCATTGCAGCCGGTGCTTTTCAAGGTTAACCCACATTTTTGGCGTACGAGTGTGTGCTGTTATAAGTATATACATATATTTACATATGTATATTTATACGAAATTGACAAGAAAAGAATTATTCAAATTCATTCATCTTTAATATATATTAAAGTTATTATATCTCTAGTTATGTTGCCGGAATGCAGCGAGCGAGATTAAACGAGAATGTGTGATTTTTACTGATATTAATTGTTGAATAGAGCCAAAAGGTTTCTCGCATTTTTTTTTCTTTTCCGGTATTGTTTCTACGTCGGAACTGATGAAAAGAAAAATAAAAATAAAACGAGAAAGAGGACAATTTTGTGAAAGGTGAAATAACTTGAAAAACTTGAAGAAAATTAGTATAAAAGTCCCAGTGCAGCTATATTAACATTTCCCATCATTATTCGCGCAGCGTTCTCCTTACTTGGTGAGTACAATGAAAAAGTCTTATTACATATATAATCCATTTATGTACATCTTCAATAATCCCACATATATTTTTCCGCATTTTTATCCATATCGAAATTATATAATCTATAAACAATTATATAAATATCCAACGTTTAGGGATTTTCAACATTACGTATTTTTTTTTTATGAAATAAAAAAGCAATATGTCACAACGACATTTTCTATCCATTACTAATTATAATTTTTATCGACGCGAGCTGGACTATCACTGTATCACGCGTCTATAGAATTAGAGATGAATACAATGAAACATCAGAATATACACAGGAAAAACAGTAGACACCTGGAGGATTAATATTCTCATCTAGTGTACGTATCATGCACGTTTGTCAAAGTAGCATCAAATAATCGCTAGATATGTCACGGCTGATATTCGTATGCTGCAGTAACACGACGAAAAGAGAAATAGAAAATAGGGAGCATGAGAGATAGAATTGCAGAGAGAGTGACGTAGGAAATAGGTTGGTTTGGAAAGGGGGGGTTGTAAATGCAGCAGGACACGGAATGCCGATTCATCTAAAGCCAATTAACGCAATTGGCTTTCACGTGATTGCATTTTGTAACACACGTTTCACGACTTTTCAATATATAATCCATACCCAATTGGTCCACCATGAATTAATTTTATACGCAAATATTTCGCATGTCCCCAATTAGATGTATTTTATGCTCCCTCATAAAACAGTAAAGACAAAAAATTATCAAGTAAATATCTTGATTTTTGAATTATTATTTTATACACAATGTGACTGACACATTTTTTTTTTTCGGCGGTCAATTATATCTCACCAAATTAATCCTCTATATTAAAATTATCAATGAGATTTAATATCGTAAGGATGAACAGTAATTTATAATTATTTCAAAGACGTGTTATATCAATTAAAGTATTATTTATGTAAAAAACCGAAATATACAAATGAAAAAATTTGGCCAAGTGACATTCATCAGCATTCCAAATGTCACCCCTGTAATATTTAAAGAGTGATTATCCTCACGCAATAATTCGAGGATCTTGAATTTACATAGAAGCTCTTGAAACGTCAGCTATATGGGATGAGAGGGAAATGCAGAGCGATGGAAGGAGAGAGAGAGAGGGGGGGGG